>JAFMOC010000150.1:570000-580000 GCA_019802505.1 Corydoras sp. C115 | reverse complement strand
TGCATCCCAAATCACTGACATCACCCTGCGTCCCAAATCACTGACATCACCCTGCGTCCCAAATCACTGACATCACCCTGCGTCCCAAATCACTGACATCACCCTGCGTCCCCAAATCACTGACATCACCCTGCGTCCCCAAATCACTCACATCACCCTGCGTCCCAAATCACTGACATCACCCTGCGTCCAAAATCACTGACATCACCCTGCGTCCCCAAATCACTGACATCACCCTGCATCCCCAAATCACTGACATCACCCTGCGTCCCAAATCACTGACATCACCCTGCATCCCAAATCACTGACATCACCCTGCGTCCCCAAATCACTGACATCACCCTGCGTCCCAAATCACTGACATCACCCTGCGTCCCAAATCACTGACATCACCCTGCGTCCCAAATCACTGACATCACCCTGCGTCCCAAATCACTGACATCACCCTGCGTCCCCAAATCACTGACATCACCCTGCGTCCCCAAATCACTGACATCACCCTGCGTCCCCAAACCACTGATATCACCCTGTGTCCCAAATCACTGACATCACCCTGCGTCTCAAATCACTGACATCACCCTGCGTCCCCAAATCACTGACATGACCCTGCGTCCCAAATCACTGACATCACCCTGCGTCCCCAAATCACTGACATCACCCTGCGTCCCCAAATCACTGACATCACCCTGCGTCCCAAATCACTGACATCACCCTGCGTCCCCAAATCACTGACATCACCCTGCGTCCCAAATCACTGACATCACCCTGCGTCCCCAAATCACTGACATCACCCTGCGTCCCCAAATCACTGATATCACCCTGTGTCCCAAATCACTGACATCACCCTGCGTCTCAAATCACTGACATCACCCTGCGTCCCCAAATCACTGACATCACCCTGCGCCCCCAAATCACTGACATCACCCTGCATCCCAAATCACTGACATCACCCTGCATCCCAAATCACTGACATCACCCTGCGTCCCCAAATCACTCACATCACCCTGCGTCCCCAAATCACTCACATCACCCTGCGTCCCCAAATCACTGACATCACCCTGCGTCCCCAAATCACTGACATCACCCTGCGCCCCAAATCACTGACATCACCCTGCGCCCCAAATCACTGACATCACCCTGCGTCCCAAATCACTGACATCACCCTGCGTCCCCAAATCACTGACATCACCCTGCGTCCCAAATCACTGACATCACCCTGCGCCCCAAATCACTGACATCACCCTGCATCCCAAATCACTGACATCACCCTGCGTCCCCAAATCACTCACATCACCCTGCGTCCCCAAATCACTCACATCACCCTGCGTCCCCAAATCACTGACATCACCCTGCGTCCCCAAATCACTGACATCACCCTGCGTCCCAAATCACTGACATCACCCTGCGTCCCCAAATCACTGACATCACCCTGCGTCCCAAATCACTGACATCACCCTGCGTCCCAAATCACTGACATCACCCTGCGTCCCAAATCACTGACATCACCCTGCGCCCCAAATTACTTAGAGACTGGCTATTATATATATAAATGTATACAATAAAGTTCCACAGTGCAACTGGAACTAAAGGACTGTTCCAGGAACCACACTGCTTAATGCCCTTAACAGGAACCCAGTTTGTAAAGGGTTGTATAAATTAAAGCTTTCTGATTGGTCCGTTTGTGTCCTGCACTGTGTCTCTGATTCTGAACATCAGTCCTGGGTTCTAATAAACATCTGGCGCGGCTGAGCTGCAGCTGTTCTGAGGTCAGGTGGACAGTAAATGTCCCGGCGCTTCGGCTCCTCACGTGTTCTCCTGTGTGCCGCGAGACGGGGATTATCTCCTGAGAACGAGGCAGGGAGGATCTGCGTCACCTCAGATAAACAAACAGGACGCGGCGTGAGGAGAGACGGCGGCGTGAGGAGAGAACAGAGGTGTGAGGAGAGACGGCGGCGTGAGGAGAGACGCGGCGTGAGGAGAGACAGCGGCGTGAGGAGAGAAGGCGGTGTGAGGAGAGAACAGAGGTGTGAGGAGAGACGGCGGCGTGAGGAGAGAACAGAGGTGGAGAGAACAGAGGTGGAGAGAACAGAGGTGGAGAGATCACACTGTTTGATATTTTAAAGTGAATGAGAGAATTCACCAGACTGCATCCTCACTCAGGAACCGGTCTCTCTCATTAAGGGACAGGTGTCTCTCTGTCAGAGATAAGTCTCTCTCACTCAGAGATAAGTCTCTCTTACATAGAGACAGGTTTCTCTGACTGGTCTTTCCATCAGAGACTTGTCTCTCTCTGTCAGGGACAAGTGTCTCACTCAGGGACCAGTCTCTCTGTCAGGGACAGGTCTCTCTGAAAAGTACGGGTCTCTTTCAGTCAGGGACAGGTGTCTCTCAATCAAAGATTGGTCTCTTTCCATAAGAGACTGGTCTCTCTCTGAGTCAGGAATAGGTCCAGAAACATGGATCAAGGTGAATTGAATTCTCCAAATTGCCCCATATACAGTGTGTGTGTGTGTGTGTGTGTGTGTGTGTGTGTGTGTGTGTGTGTGTGTGCGTGAGTGTGTGTCCAGTGATAGATTGCCCCCGTCCTGGGTGTATCTGCCCAGTGCCCAAAACGTTCTCCCCTGGACGGACATGGGGACCGCACCCCCCCCCCCCCGCGACCCTAATAGAGGATAAAGTGGAAGATAAAGGATGAATAAATTTCTTTGGTCTTGTGGTTGTTTCTCTTTATTTGTCCTCTGTGTGAGGTATCACCCTCTGATGAGCCGGTCTCTCTCTCTGATGAGCCGGTCTCTCTCTCTGATGAGCCGGTCTCTCTCTCTGATGAGCCGGTCTCTCTCTCTCTTATGAGCTGGTCTCTCTCTCTCTTATGAGCTGGTCTCTCTCTCTCTTATGAGCCGGTCTCTCTCTCTCTTATGAGCCGGTCTCTCTCTGTCTGATGAGCCGGTCTCTCACTGTCTGATGAGCCGGTCTCTTTCTCTCTGATGAGCCGGTCTCTCTCTGTCTGATGAGCCGGTCTCTCTCTGTCTGATGAGCCGGTCTCTGTCTCTCTCTGATGAGCCGGTCTCTCTCTCTGATGAGCCGGTCTCTCTCTCTTATGAGCCGGTCTCTCTCTCTCTGATGAGCCGGTCTCTCTCTGTCTGATGAGCCGGTCTCTGTCTCTCTCTGATGAGCCGGTCTCTCTCTCTGATGAGCCGGTCTCTTTCTCTCTGATGAGCCGGTCTCTCTCTCTGATGAGCCGGTCTCTTTCTCTCTGATGAGCCGGTCTCTCTCTCTGATGAGCCGGTCTCTGTCTCTCTCTGATGAGCCGGTCTCTCTCTCTGATGAGCCGGTCTCTCTCTCTCTGATGAGCTGGTCTCTCTCTCTCTCTCTGATGAGCCGGTCTCTCTCTCTCTGATGAGCTGGTCTTTCTCTCTCTGTCTGATGAGCCGGTCTCTCTCTCTCTGATGAGCTGGTCTCTCTCTCTCTCTCTGATGAGCCGGTCTCTCTCTCTCTCTGATGAGCTGGTCTTTCTCTCTCTGTCTGATGAGCCGGTCTCTGTCTCTCTCTGATGAGCCGGTCTCTCTCTCTGATGAGCCGGTCTCTCTCTCTCTGTGTAAGATGAGAACCGGTGCTCTGTGATGTCACAGTAACCTGAGAGCGCCGGAGCTGCTGCCTCCTCTCCATCTTTATATTTCAGAGACAGTTATGCAATTTAAGAAGAGTGGAGGACCTGCTGTGTCATCAACACACACACACACACACACTCACACACACACACACACACACTCACACACACACACACACACACACACACACACACACACTCCTCTATCTCCGGTTTCATTCTGAACTGAGGAACACGCTCAGTCGGGTCAGTGATATCAAAAGCTTTAATTTAATAATAAATAATAAATACTCTTTGATCTTTGTGTTCTGTACAGATTTACATTCATCCACAGAGTTCTGCGTTCCGGAACTTTGAAAGCAGGTGACGCACTAAACAGTTCAGAGCTCTACGCTTAACACGAGAGTCTATACACAGCTTAGAACCCCGCCCCCCCCCGCCCCAACGAGGCAGCGAGGCACTGAGACGTCCACTAAACAACCACATCGTCTTTAGAACCTCCATAATACACTCGGGGTTCTGGATTCCCTCCGACTGAGGTAGGTCTAATGTCATAAAGTGCTCCCCCATGTGGAGACGTTGGGTTACGATGGGCTTCCAGTTTCGTTTAGAACCCCCCCCAATGACAAGCAAGGTTCCCCTGACGGTGCTGACCATCACATGCCATCTTCTCTGGAAAATGGTTCTGAAAGGTTTGTGAGGTCCGCTGACCGCGAGTCTTTCATGCCCGAACAGCGCCCCCTAGAATGACTGTTCAAGTCGAGAATCCAATGCTGAGTACCCAAAAGGTTTTTTTTGAAGTCACTGGATGCAGCAGTTCTGTGAGGTCGTTTTCTGTTTGCGGTCCCCGCGTGAGGACAGCGCTAACCGCAGGTCCGTGCTGAAGCTGGGCCGTCGGGCGAGTGGGTGCAGGGCCCCGCAGGGGGCGTCCCCGCTCCTCTGCCGCGCCGCCCGCAGCAGTGCGTGGTACGAGCGGATGGAGAGCTTGCGGTGGCGCGAGGGGCCCGTCTCCGGCGGGAGCCCGCCGTGTTCGGCCAGCGCAGCGAAGGCCTCCTCCAGGTTGGCGCCATCTCTGGCCGACGTCTCGAAAAGCGCGCAGCCGTCTGCAAATTCGCCTCGAGCCTCTTCACTCGAGACGGCCCGCCGGTCTTCGGGCAGGTCCGCTTTGTTGGCACATATCACCAGAGGGACGAAGGAGCGGCCCTCGGAACGCGTGAGCGCCGCCTTGGCCGCGGCGATTTCGGAACGCAGGGAGCGCACCTCGTCGAAGGAGCTGCGGTCGTCCATGCTGAAGACCAGCAGGAAGATGTCACCTGCAGGAGGAGCACAGAGGGTCATGAGAAACGGCATTCGCACCACAGTGAACACTTACAATACAAGAGTTATCTGTTTTTGATCTTTTGCGTTGTTGTAAATTACAAAAATAACAAATAAAATTAAATACATTTAATTGTAATAACATTTTAATATTAAATACTGATTGGCTCCTGATCTACAGCATCATCCAGCTAAAATTTTGGCATAAGAAAGGAACGTTCCCCTTTATTAAAGGTTCCACATGCTTTCTAAAGACCCCTGAGTGCTGAGGACCGGGAGGTCGCGGTGCGTACCGGTGAGGATGGAGAGCCTGCGCTTGGCTGGGAAGTCTCTCTCCCCGGACGCGTCCAGGATGTCGATCTGGTAGCTCTCGCCGCGGATGTGGTAGACCTTCCTGTGGAAGTCCTCCCGCGTGGGCAGGTACTGGTCGTCGAAGCCGTCCCGCAGGAAGCGGCGCAGGATGGCGGTCTTGCCGACGCGCGGCGCCCCGAGCACCACGACGCGGCGGCAGTTCTGAGGCTTGGCGCCGCAGCTGACGGACTCGCGGGCGCGCAGCGTCAACGCTCCGGCTCTCCGGTCCTCCGCCGCGGCGGCGCGCACCTTCCGCTCGCGGTGCTTCAGCCACTGCGCCGCGGCCAGCCGCTGGACGCCCAGCCCCGCCTTCGAGATGGTGGCGGCCACGCCGAGGCCCAGGCCGCTCAGGAAGGCTTTGGAGGAGCTCTGCGTCAGGGGCGCCACCGCGCTCTGCGAGTCCGCCGCGGCGCACACCTGCACCTGGGCTCGCTCCTCCGGCGCGGGAGACATCACCAAACGAGGGACGAGGTCGAGCTCCTGCAGCTGGGACAGTCCAGTTCAGGTCAGTCCTCTAACTCTTCTGTAGTTGGGACAGATTTGTCCAGTTCAGATCTGTCCTCTCACTCTTCTGTAGTTGGGACAGATTTGTCCAGTTCAGATCTGTCCTCTCACTCTTCTGCAGCAGGGACAGATGGTCCAGGTCTGATCTGTCCTCTCACTCTGATGCGCACAGATCCAAACGGCGCGCGTCTCTGTTATTTATAAGCACCGGCAGCTGTACGCAGGGTCCGTGACTCAAAAGTCTGTCTGTGACGTCTCACTAAAGCCCCTCTTACACTCAAACCAACCAGGTTTCGAGTTTTAACGTCATCGTGCTTTAATTGTAGGAGAATAAAAGCACGTGGTAAAACCAGTGCAACAGTATTTTACGCAAATATGTATAAATTATATAAATTATTTTATTTCCATCCATTACCTTTCACTTTATCCTATATTAGGATCGCGGGGGGGGGGGGGGGTTCTCCATGCCCATCCAGAGGAGAACGTTTCGGGTGCTGGGCAGATACACCCAGGACCGGGGGGCAATCTATCACTGGGCACACACTCACTCACACAAACACACTCTATATGGGGCAATTTGGAGAATTCAATTGACCTTGATCCATATTTTTGGACTGTGGGAAGAAACCGGAGAACCCGGAGGAAACCCACGTGGACACGGGGAGAACATGGAAACTCCACCCAGAATGGGATTTGAACCGGAAATCCCCAGCGTTGAGAGGAGAACATGCTAAACCACTAATACACCATGCCGCCCTAATAATTTCCATCACTGTTAAAATGTTTTGCTTTTTTCTCACAAACGTAAGAATAACGTTTATCTGTCCAATTGTTTCACTAACATTTTTATTGCGTGTAGTTGATGGTGAGCTGCTGTATGAACCTCATCCACGGATGCTTTCTGCACGAGACATTAAAATAAAACTATGTTTATTTGAAGTACCCAAGAAGGTTCCTTTAGTGATGGAGCACGTGGTTCTGGTGGAATTTACAAAACATTAAAAGCTACGTTTTTATTTAAGAAATGAGACAAACTTAATTATGTTAATAACTTTCTTTATTTGATTTTGTTGTTTGGTTTTGAAACTGGTAATCATAGATGCGGTGAAAATTATGGACGGTTTCACTCCGCATTCAGCATCTCTCCTCCTGATCGGGGGTCAGCTCTCCAGCTCTCTGATTGGCGGGTCGCGTGTACCTGCTGAAGAACACCGAGTTTTCTCCTGGTGGGTTTCAAACCGACGATATGAACGTATGTGCGCATGCGCGCGCGTGTTTGTGTGTGTGTGTGTGTGTGTGTGTGTGTGTGCATTGTTTATCAGGTCAAGCATAAAATTTTAATATTAAGAAGCTGGAATCTGAAATTTATCTGTTTAATTTTAGAAAATTGACCAAACTTATTAATAAATCATTAAAATTGTTTTTTAGTTCTTTTAACTATTTTTAAATCGCATTTTGTATTTTTTTGTGATGGGATTGTAGAACGTGTTCTCTGAGTTGTACAGATCGTCAGGAGGGGGGGGGGGTTGTATTTCTTTTTTATTTCGTTGTTGTTTTGTTTTTAATGATCTGGCAACCCGCTGAGTCCTCGGTGCGTTGCCACGGCAGCGACAACTTTGCAGTAAAGTTTGTTAGTGTTCTAAACGTCACGCTGCACCCTGCGTTAGTGCACTCTGTGTCCAGAGCCCCCTGCAGGAGGTGAAGTGCACTTGCTGTCGAACCTGCTGTGATTTGTAGTGCCGCTCAGGTTCGAACCAGCGACGGTACGTTTGCTTCATTTATAAAACTCGACACATTCATCCAATTTATTAAAGTTTCACCTGCTTTAAAAGTTCAAATGAACAATGTTCTGACAGAACGGTGGTTGTCGGTTCTAATGTCGGTTCTGTGTTTTGGATGAAGGAACGTCGCTGCAGATCAGTTTGGAGTTTTTTTTTTATTTGTCGGAATTCTCTCACAAACGTTTATTAAATTACCTCATTAGAAAACGTCACGGCTCCAAGACGAATCATATTTTTTATGATTAAGGTGATTGGTGTATTTATTAATTACATAATTACGTTTATGGGCAGCGCTGGTGTTTTGTTTTCTTAAAACAATCAGTTCGATTCACTTTGCAGCTCTGTTTAAGATGCCGGGATAGGACCTAATTAATCTCAGTGTTCAGAACTCCTCAGCATGCTATTGGTTGCCCAAGAAGTCGGTAAATGACAACATGACGTCATCTCCTCATTTGCATAATAGTAAATTTGTATGTATTTGAAGGTCTAGAATAAAATAACTTTGTTGGAGAAAAGAAAGAAAAAAAAACTACAAATAAACTGTAATCTCTAGGTTTTTATAAATCCTCTACTGTCCAAAGAGTGTAAAGGAACGTTCCCATCAACTTTTTAACCTAGAGTGTGGTGGTTGTCATAGCAATAAAGCTAAAGGAAATCACTTGGAATATCAGATCAGTTGTGTTCGGGCGAAGCTTAGGTTGGTTTACGATTCCAAAGATCAGTTCAGATCAGAGAAATGTCTCAACACTGAAATGTTAAAGTGAATGTTTTACTGCGACGTGAAGTCGTCGTGAATATGCAGACATTGTTGGCTGAGCGGCTGCGAAATGTCACCTTTCGGCTTCCTGACCCTGAGTTTTAAAAGCGCCGTGCGGAATAAAGTGTTAGACGAACACATGTAAATCAATTTAAACGGCTGAACGCCGAACAAAGGATTGAATAACGTGTTTATTGGTCCGGCGCTCGTCCTAGATGTGGATGAAAGCGGTTTTTGATAAGAGATTGCATAAGACAGACGGAGAATTGGGTTTTGTTCTGATGAATTGTGAGATGGAACGAGGTTGGAGGACATAAACACTGAGACGTCCTTGATGAGGTCTGGACTGAGGGAGCTGAGCATTGCGAGGATTTATTTCAGCTTTAATTAATGACTTTAGTGAATTAATTCAAGACCTGCTGATGTGTAATATTAGATCATCCAACGTAATGGTCAAGGGGTCAGATTCAGCCCTGACACAGCACCCCTGAGCCGGTAATAAGGACTCACTCAAAAACCCATGCTGTCCACCTCAGGGGTTCGAGCCCTCAACCATCAGACGGGTAGTCCAACACCGTAACCACTGAGACAGCGGACAGTTTAACGATCTGAGTGGCTCTGATTTCTATATAAACTAACTTTACATATGGTTCAGGGGTGAAGTAAAAAGACACACTGACCTCATTACTGAGTGTGTGTGTGTGTGTGTGTGTGTGTGTGTGTGTTTTGTGACCTACTAACATACCTTTTGTGTGATACTGTGATGCTCTTATCAAAGGCACGGCGGCAGATGTGTGGATGTCGTAAGATGCTGATTGTCGCTGAACAGTTGGTGGCAGAACCCTGATTGGACGTTCCGGTGTGTTTGTGCCCAAAATCCAGTAACCCAGTTCTCCAACTTAAAGAGCTCCAGGTGTTCCTGAGGTTCCTCATCTGTTCCCTCTGTATTTACTTGTTCATCTTTATAAACTGTGGAAATGAAGAATAACAAAAAGAACCCCCGGAGAACGTTCCTCACCGTGACCTGCTCCTCAAACAGGACACGGACACTGTGGGGTGTGTGAGGTCTGTGGGGTCTGTATGTTCTGTAAAGTCTGTGGGGGCTGTAACTTCTGTGAGGTCTGTGGGGTCTGTATGTTCTGTAAAGTCTGTGAGGTCTGTGGGCTGTGTGAGGTCTGTAAGTTCTGTAAAGTCTGTGGGGGCTGTGAGGTCTGTAATGTCTGTGGGGGCTGTGAGGTCTGTAATGTCTGTGGGGGCTGTGAGGTCTGTAAAGTCTGTGGGGGCTGTGAGGTCTGTAAAGTCTGTGGGGGCTGTGAGGTCTGTAATGTCTGTGGGGGCTGTGAGGTCTGTAAATCTGTGGGGGCTGTGAGGTCTGTAATGTCTGTGGGGGCTGTGAGGTCTGTAAAGTCTGTGGGGGCTGTGAGGTCTGTAAAGTCTGTGGGGGCTGTGAGGTCTGTAAAGTCTGTGGGGGCTGTGAGGTCTGTAATGTCTGTGAGGTCTGTAATGTCTGTGGGGGCTGTGAGGTCTGTGGGGGCTGTGAGGTCTGTGAGGTCTGTGGGGGCTGTGAGGTCTGTAAAGTCTGTGGGGGCTGTGAGGTCTGTAAAGTCTGTGGGGGCTGTGAGGTCTGTAATGTCTGTGAGGTCTGTGGTACTGTGAGGTCTGTAAAGTCTGTGGGGGCTGTGA
>JAFMOC010000150.1:530000-562500 GCA_019802505.1 Corydoras sp. C115 | reverse complement strand
CACACACACACACACACACACGGGGGATGAATTAGGATCATGATCATGATGAGGGTCGCTCATCAGCCGTTATCACTTCATTAAAAAAGTTCTAAAATCTAATAATGTTCTAATCATTCCGTCTCTGACTGTCTCTTCATGGTTCTGTCCTCCTCATCCCATTCTCTTCGTCTCTCTGTCTCTGTCTCTCTCTCTGTCTCTGTTGTTCAGGACATGGACTCTTTAGAGGTTGTAGGTTCTAATCAGCCTGTCACGCTGCAGTCAGTGGAGCGCTGCCCTCTGCTGGACGAAACGGAAAAAGAACCCGAGGACAAAAAACCCGAGTGGGTCTCATTTCATTTATAATAATAATAATAATAATAATAATAATAATAATAATAATAATAATAATAATAATGTACATCACTGCTGTCTGTCTCTCTCTCTCTGTCTCACTGTCTGTCTGTCTGTCAGTGTGTTGTATAAAAATCCACTGGACCTGTTTGAGGACGTGATGAAGGACGTGTTCCTCAAACCTGCACTGAGGATCGGAGGAGAACTGGTACAGTGGACTGGCAGCGGAACGTCTCACCAGGTAGAGTGTGTACACACACACACACACACACACACACACACACACACACACACAGATAATTTAAAAACAGTTCAGTAGTTGCAGCTGTTACCTCCATCATCTTCGTCATCGTCAGTGTATGTTGTGAATGTGAGCGCCACCTGGTGGAGAGTTCAGGATGCTGATGATGAGACTGATGGGTGTTGAGTGTGAGGGAGTGAATCGGGGTGTTGAGTGTGAGGGAGTGAATCGGGATGTTGAGTGTGAGGGGGTGAATCGTGTTGTTGGGTGTGAGGGGGTGAATCGTGTTGTTGGGTGTGAGGGGGTGAATCGGGGTGTTGAGTGTGAGGGGGTGAATCGGGGTGTTGAGTGTGAGGGAGTGAATCGGGGTGTTGAGTGTGAGGGGGTGAATCGGGGTGTTGAGTGTGAGGGGGTGAATCGGGGTGTTGAGTGTGAGGGGGTGAATCGGGGTGTTGAGTGTGAGGGGGTGAATCGGGATGTTGAGTGTGAGGGGGTGAATCGGGGTGTTGAGTGTGAGGGGGTGAATCGGGGTGTTGAGTGTGAGGGGGTGAATCGGGGTGTTGAGTGTGAGGGGGTGAATCGGGATGTTGAGTGTGAGGGGGTGAATCGGGGTGTTGAGTGTGAGGGGGTGAATCGGGATGTTGAGTGTGAGGGGGTGAATCGGGGTGTTGAGTGTGAGGGGGTGAATCGGGATGTTGAGTGTGAGGGGGTGAATCGGGGTGTTGAGTGTGAGGGGGTGAATCGGGGTGTTGAGTGTGAGGGGGTGAATCGGGGTGTTGAGTGTGAGGGGGTGAATCGGGGTGTTGAGTGTGAGGGGGTGAATCGGGATGTTGAGTGTGAGGGGGTGAATCGGGGTGTTGAGTGTGAGGGGGTGAATCGGGATGTTGAGTGTGAGGGGGTGAATCGGGGTGTTGAGTGTGAGGGGGTGAATCGGGGTGTTGAGTGTGAGGGGGTGAATCGGGATGTTGAGTGTGAGGGGGTGAATCGGGGTGTTGAGTGTGAGGGGGTGAATCGGGGTGTTGAGTGTGAGGGGGTGAATCGGGATGTTGAGTGTGAGGGGGTGAATCGGGGTGTTGAGTGTGAGGGGGTGAATCGGGATGTTGAGTGTGAGGGGGTGAATCGGGGTGTTGAGTGTGAGGGGGTGAATCGTGTTGTTGGGTGTGAGGGGGTGAATCGGGGTGTTGAGTGTGAGGGGGTGAATCGGGGTGTTGAGTGTGAGGGGGTGAATCGTGTTGTTGGGTGTGAGGGGGTGAATCGGGATGTTGAGTGTGAGGGAGTGAATCGGGGTGTTGAGTGTGAGGGGGTGAATCGGGGTGTTGAGTGTGAGTGTGTGTTGTTATTCCGGTTCCACCAAGATTAGATTCACACTGTTCTGCAGGAGTATTATGGGATGTTTGAATGAGGGTGACCAAATTTAGATTTCTAAAGGAGGACACAGTAGAGAACTGTGTGTGTGTGTGTGTATGGGTGTGTGTGTGTATGGGTGTATATGTGTGTGTGTGTGTGTGTGTGTGTGTGTGTGTGTGTTGTGTGTGTGTGTGTGTGTGTGTGTGTGTGTGTGTGTGTGTGTGTGTGTGTGTGTGTGTGTGTGTGTGTATGTGTGTGTGCATGCGCGTGTGTGTGTGTGTGTGTGCATGCGCATGTGTGTGTGTGTGTGTGTGTGTGTGTGTGTGTAGGGAGACGTGGTGCGCTGTGAGACGGTGTTGTTGGAGTCGGTGGTGAATGAGAACGGAACTTCTCTCCTGAATCTGAAGAATGAAGGAACCACAGCCGTGTATTACAGCTGGCAGGAACTGGAACTTACGTGGAACCTTCCTGAAAACAACACAAACACAACGTCACACTCCTTCACCTTTAATACAGACACAGGTACACACAGACACACACACTCACTCACACACACACTCACACACACACACACACACACACACACACACAGGCGTTGGTGGTAGTACGTTCTCTCCACACTCGGCTCGTGTGTCCGTGTGCAGCGGTGATTTTACCCGGTGATACGGAGAGGCTGCTGTTCACGTTCACGTGCTCCACCCCCTGCGTCCGGACGGCGGTGTGGCAGCTGAACACACACCCGGTGCTGATGGGCGGAGCTTCACTGCAGGTCCTGCTGAGGGGCGTGGCCCGGGAGAGGGAGAAGACGGCTGAGGAGCTGGCTGCCATCGAGGTGTGTGTACCTGCAGGGGGTCTGAGGTCAGCTGGAGGGAGGGCTGGATTAGAGTGTGGGTGTATACTGACGGTGTGTGTGTGTGTGTGTTTTTGTAGTGGGAACGGGAACATCAAGAGAACATCTGTCTGTGCAGCGCTATATTGGATAAGATCCTGAGGGGGATCCGTACTCCTCCTCCTGTGAGAACCCCATCACCCCTCGCACCGACGAAGGAGGAGATGTTCAACCTCCTAAATCCCACCGTAGGTTTATTTATAATACACAAAGACTCCTCCATCACAGAGCTGCTCAGTATGAACCCCGCCCTCATCCACCACCTTAATACTGAGTCTGCACTTAATATCTGCCTTATCATAAAGATATAAGGTTCAAAAGAACGCTGCGGCTTTTATATAATAATAATAATAATAATAATAATAATAATAATGATAATAATAATAATAATAATGATAATAATTTAATAAATAATGATGATAATAATAATAATAATAATAATAATAATAATAATAATAATAATAATAATAATTTAATAAATAATAATAATAATAATAATAATAATAATAATAATTTAATAAATAATGATGATAATAATAATAATAATAATAATAATAATAATAATAATAATAATAATTTAATAAATAATGATGATGATGATGATGATAATAATAATGATAATAATTTAATAAATAATGATAATAATAATGATGATAATAATAATAATAATGATGGTGATGATGATGATGATGATGATGATAATGGTGTAATAACAGGGTGGTGGTGGTGCAGATGTTTTCAGCATCTTTTCTCAGAATCGTCAGCCGTGCGGTTGTGTTGCTGTTTGTTAGATGTCATTGTGTTTGTTCCAGAATCCTTTGCGCTTCGTTGTAAACACTGACTCTGATCTCGTTAACGATTCTTACATAAGAGCTTTTATTACGTCGTTAAATCAAACACGTCAACTATAAAACCGCTGGACGTAAAACGGACAAAATAATAAATGTGAAATAGTTCAAATAATAAAGAATGAGTTCAATTTTCTGTACACTGTGCACACACACACACACACGAACACACACAGACACACACACACACACACACACACAGTGCCGTGGCCTCATTTGGTGTATGTTTGCACTATGTTCCGCTTACAGACTAAACGAACATCATTTATTCTGGAACATTTCAAAAGTCCTTCGGGAGACATTTTGGCTCTGCGTTCACCAAAGAGCACAACGCCGTCTGTACACCACACACACACACACACACACACACACACACACACACAGAAATCAGGTTAATCTAATGAAGCTGAATGGCACTAATGAGTCAGCATTAAATTAACGTCGCAGGCAAACGTGACGAGACGCTCGTTATTTAATTAACAAACTAAAATCCGCTGTGATTTATTTATTCCTGAAAATTCTCGGCGTTCAGAAACAGAATTCAGAACCAAAAACCTTCACCCCGTCATCCAGAGACCAGCATCTCACAATCATCTGCGGATGGAATTTAAGACGGGATTAAGATTAAGATTAAGATTAAGATGATCCCGACAAAGTGGGCGCAGAATCCCAAATGTGTCCTTATTTGGTTCTTAATTAGTTTATTAGATGTTGTTGGAAACGTGCGACCGACTCTGTGATTGTATTGAACACATTCATGGATCTTTATCTCATCTGATGCTTTTTCAGCTGCACTACCACTATGAGCCAGTAGAGGCACTAATGAGACTATGGGAGCAGATCGAGCAACCAGAGTTGACAGATGCAGGAGAGGAAGAACGCACACCTGTAGAAAAAGCAACCTGGGATTTTAATATGAGTAACCTCTATCAGGTTAGGACCTATCCCAGTACTCAATGTGTAATGTGTATATATATTAAACACTTGCTGTTCATTATTGTTCAATGTTTTATTTGAATTGGATTTTTTATTTTTTTTGCTTAAAACCATAAAGAAATGCATTTCTGTCTCGTTTGCTTCTGAAGGCTTTGCTGTCGTTGCCAGAGCGAGATCCCGATTTAAGCTCTGCAGAACCCGGGCTCGACAGAGAACATGCTCTGAACCAGTACAAAGAGCTGGAGCAGGAACTTCTCCAGGAACCAACGTTCTACCCTCTGACACCCCGTGATGTCGGGTTTGTGAACGCCTCCCTCAAAATCAGAGCACACTGGTGCAGATGACACGGGTTTGCGGTCGGAGCCATGGGGGGTCTAGAACTTAGATCAGAACACTTCGACACTATTGTCTGGATGAGTTTCGCACGGGAGAACCTCGGTTCGGGGATTAAAGGTGATCCGGGTCTGTTCCGTTCTTGCGCAGGCTTCATCTGTGGAGGGAGCTGGTGGACGGCTTGGTGACGGAGGCCGCGGAACTGCGGAACACGTTGGGGCTTCCTGAGATGGAGGAGCATTATGAGAGCGACCGCTGTGAGTACCACAAACATCTGAACGTACAACTCTAGAGCGAGGTCAGAGGTCACGCTGAACTCCGTTAACCCACGTTCGTTGTGGATCGTGATGTTTACGCAGTGGACAAGATTGAGAGCATCATAACCACGCCGGCCGACGACAAGAAGAAAGACGACAAGAAGAAAGGAAACAACAACAAGAACAAAGAGCAGAAGAAGAAAGGAGGCAAAACGGAGAGCAAACCTGACGAGAAAGTCTCCATCAAAATTACCGCCAGATTACTCGCTTCAGCCAAAGACAAGGCCGCGGAGGTAAGAGGGTGTAATGAGGGGCATGAAACAGCAGAGGGCAGCAAATACACACATCATTATACATCAATATACATCAATATACATCATCACACAGTGAAGACGTTTCTCAAACTTTCTTTTACTGCCGAACTGCAATAGAGAGAAAATGACCTGAAAAAAAACCTGAGAGAGAGAGAAAAAAAAACTGAGGAAAAAAAAACCTGAAGAAAAAAAAACCTGAGAGAAAAAAAACCTGAAGAAAAAAAAACCTGAGGAAAAAAAGACCTCGTCATTTCGTTAATGACTTTATCAGAATCAGAATCAGAATCAGAATACTTTATTAATCCCGGGAGGACGTTGGAGATTTTATAGATGCTCCATTAGACGTGTTTATATTTATAAAAGGGTAAATAAAAAATTAACAATAAAATTAAACTAAAAGTACAAAAAATGCAATAAAGTGAAAGTAAAGTGGCGTGTGCAGCATGTCATATCTGTTAATTAATTAAAATTTTAAATTAAAGTTTTTTTTTTGACTGTGTGTGTGTGTGTTGTGTGTGTGTGTGTTTGTGTTGTAAAGAAAAAGAAGGATAAGGACAGCAAGAAGATAATAAGTGAAGAGCCGACCATCGTCCCCATCGATCCAGCAGTGAAGCTCAAATACATGGACTTACTGCACCGCCGGGTACACACACACACACACACACACACACACACACACACACCCCACATACACACACCCCACATACACACACATTATAATCATCAACATTATCATGGAGGTCCTGGTAAGAAGATTACAGTGTGTGTTTGTATGTTTGTGGATGTGTGTGTGTGTGTGTTTGTGGATGTGTGTGTGTGTTTGTGTTTGTGGATGTGTGTGTGTTTGTGGATGTGTGTGTGTTTGTGTGTGTGTGTGTGTGTTTCAGGTCTACAAGCTCATGGAGAATTTGGTTTGCTGTTTTTTTGATCATCTTGAAGAATTCACAGACGAGAAACAAAACAGAAAATCGAAGCCCCGATCCCGACCCGCTCCCGACCCCCTCCCGACCCCCCCGGCTGTGATCCTACCCCCCGAAGACCCCCCCCTTAATACCCCACCGCCATGATCGCCCTTAAGACCACGCCACTTCATTCTCATCCCCTAAAGTCGTGGTTCCAGTTCCATCCCCGGGGCCTGAGTTCATTAGCGTTCTTAATGTTCTCGTTCGGCTCTCATTAGTTGGGTCCCAGTTCTCCGTTTGTCCCTGAGAGCCTCGGGTCCGCGTGCGTCGCGATTCCGTCTTCGTTCCGTGTGCGATTTTTAACGATCCGTCGGAAAAATTAATAAAATTAAAAAACTACAAAACCATCCGAGTGCATCATCACACCGCAGCGTCCACACGGTACACCTGTCTGTGTCCTATCCCTGCCCTTTCTCCACATCCCTCAGTCTTTACATCTCTATGCTGTACTCTCTCTCTGTCTCTCTCTCTCTCTCTCTCGCTCACTCACTCCCCCCCCCCCCGACTCCCTCTCCTCCATGCTGTGTGATTGAGTGTGCGGGCGACACACCGGGTTCTCGGCGTCTCTGAAACGCGGCGGTGCTTCGGGGAGATGCGCAGCGAGCCGGACTCACTGAGGCGGCGCAGATTGTCCTGCAGGCGGCGGAACGTCTCCTCCATCCCGGACCTCGCATCGGCCGTGTCTCCATCACATCCAGCACATCCAGCACCTCCATCATATCCAGCACCTCCACCACCGAGGCTTCATTCTGAGAACAACAGAGAAGGAACCATGCTGGAGGTGAGCGAGCGAGAGAGAGACAGAGAGAGAGGGAGACAGAGAGAGAGAGGGAGAGAGAGACACAGACAGAGACAGAGAGAGAGAGAGCTGTAACCTGAATTCTGTATTCCCTTCGCTGCAGGTTTTTTTTTTTCATGGCTGATGATTTTAAATTGTATCAAGACTGAGTGTGTGTGTGGGTGTGGGTGTGAGTGAGTGTGTGGGTGTGAGTGAGTGTGTGTGTGTGTGGGTGTGAGTGAGTGTGAGAGAGAGAAAGAGAACGAGAATCAATGACTGCGACCACGTGCTGAATTTCTAATTGATGTCGCCCTTGAGTCTCCTACCATTTGCATGTTGCTATGGGTGTGTGTGTGTGTGTGTGTTGGGGTGTGTGTGGGTGGGTGTGTGTGTATCACTCAGAGATGGAGGGTGGGAGATGGTTGGCGGTTTTTTACAGTACCGATGGGCTGCAGCGCTCGCTGATCTCTTGTGGTTTCCTGTGCTGTACCACTCTGCAGCAGGAAGTCCCGCCCTAAACACGCATCACACCCCACATCACGCCTGTCCCTCTCAGCCAATCGGACGGCAGAACCTCTGCCTCGTGACGGCAGCTTCCTGGGGACGATGCAGTGATGCCGGTCAGCGGTGCTGCAATCTGTGTGTGTGTGTGTGTGTGTGTGTGTGTGTGTGTGTAAGTGTGTGTATGTATGTATGTGTGTGCATAGTTGTATGTGTGTGTGTGTGTGTGTGTGTATGTATGTATGTATGTATGTATGTCTGTGCATAGTTGTGTATGTGTATGTGTGTGTGTGTGTGTGTGTGTGTGTGTGTGTGTGTAAGTGTGTGTATGTATGTATGTGTGTGCATAGTTGTGTGTAAGTGTGTGTATGTATGTATGTATGTATGTATGTCTGTGCATAGTTGTCTATGTGTATGTGTGTGTGTGTGTGTGTGTGTGTGTGATGGTGGAGGTCAGAAGTTTACAGAATTTTTTTTTGGGAATCGGTCGGTTATCGACACCAGGTCGGGAGTCTGTTTGGGAGTCGGTTTGGGAGTCGGGTCGGGAGTCGGGTTCTATGGGTTCTAGGTCTGGGCCTCGTGATGTCACTTCCTTACACTATTGATTTCACTGGATCGGGGTTCTAATTCACTAAAGAGAACCAGGCAGATAAACATCTCAAACGAAACCGAGCGAGACGAGAGCGCCCCATTGGCATTTTCAACCTATGACCGTCACCGGGGCCTATCCCGGTGCTCACTGGGCTGAAGACAAAAATATACCCCCCCCCCCCCCGACAGATCAGCAGTCGACATGCAGAGGGGGTTTGTTACGTTTAGATTATTCATTAAATTCAGATTGATCCTGTATCCGGGTCTCTGATGGCTCCACATGTCCATCCAGTGGAGAACGTCTCGGGTGCTGGGCAGATACACGTGTGCTCACACACACACACACACACACACACACACAATATGGGGCAATTTAGTGCAATCAATTTACCTTGAATTCATGTTTTTGGACTGTGGGAGGAAACACTCGCTGACAGGGAGAACGTGCAAAACTCCACCAAGATTGGGATTTGAACCTGGATCCCCAGCGCTAAGAGGAGAACATACCAATCACTAAGCTGCTGTGCCGCTCAGTGAACGAGTTGAGTCTTTTTCAAACAACAAATGATTAAAACGGCGTCCAATCACACGAGAGCTTTAATGTAGAGATAACCTGATTGGACAGGAGAGGCGTCCAGTGTGATAACTGTAAATTGAATTGAGATGTGAAGACACACACACACACACACACACACACACACTTACTCAGACACACATACTCACACACACACACACTCACGTCTTTATAATGTCTGTAGTGACGGCAGTGTTTGGACTCTTTGATCTTGGACGTCCTAACGTTGGTATTTTGTCCTCCGTGTGTTTCATGTCTCGGCCGTGTGACCCGGGGCACGAATTGGAAGGCAGATTGTGAAAGTGTCGGCGCTCAGCAGAAACTTGAGATGGGAGCTGCGTTTCTGATGACCTGTTTGTTTTAGGTTTTTTTTCTCCTCTGCGTTCACCTCCACCCCCCCCCCCTCCAGTCCCCCAGTCCCCCCGTCCTCCACTCTGATTCTGACGCCTCGCTGTCCATCCCGGTGGTTTTTGGCCGACTGTCTTGTTGCAGGAACTATAATAATAATTAAAAGAGAGGAGAACCCCGGGTTCCGATTCCTGTTGTCCGGGGCGATGACGTGGACGCCGTTCAGCATGGTGTTTATTGATGAGGACGTTCTGACTCCACTCCGCTGGAAGTGTCCGCTGTGGACGGCTGATTAATTATGCATGAGCCTTAGAACTCCGAATCGACAGAGCGGCACGCAGGACGAGGACGAGGACGAGGTGTCCACGTTCGTTTAATCAGGAGCCTCGGTCACCTGCGCTGTCTCTCTCTGTCTCTATGTCTCTCTCTCTCTCTCTGCAGATCCACTTCTGATTCCGGTTCTCTTCAGACCCCCCCCCATCCCCCCCACGGGCCCGCCGTAGCCATGACGACCTCAGCGCTGCGGCGCCAGGTGAAGAACATCGTCCACAACTACTCGGAGGCCGAGGTGAAGGTGCGCGAGGCCACGTCCAACGACCCCTGGGGCCCGTCCAGCTCCCTGATGTCGGAGATCGCCGAGCTGACCTTCAGCGTGGCGGCGTTCGGCGAGGTGATGGCCATGGTGTGGAAGCGGCTGAACGACCACGGGAAGAACTGGAGGCACGTCTACAAGGTCAGCACGCCGTCTCCGCGCAGTGGGGTGGCGCCGCTCGGAAAGTGTCGGTCCCGTTTGTCCCACCGTGGCGTGGTTGCGTCTCCCCCAGGCTCTGACGCTGCTGGACTACCTGGCCAAGACGGGTTCGGAGCGCGTGGCGCAGCAGTGCCGGGAGAACACCTTCACCATCCAGACCCTGCGGGACTTCCAGTACGTGGACAGGGATGGGCGCGACCAGGGCGTGAACGTCCGGGAGAAGGCCAAGCAGCTGGTGGCGCTGCTCAGGGACGAGGACCGGCTGAGGCAGGAGAGGGCGCTGGCGCTCAAAACCAAAGAGAGGCTGGCGGGAGGCGGAGGAGGGAGCGGGAGCGGAGGAGGAGGTGGAGGCACCATGCCGCCCGCCTATCCCGGCAGGAGGAGCAGCCAGCCGAGTATGGCGGCATTGTATGGAGAAGAGTTCAGCCGCTCTAGAGGATCTCCATCCTCCTTCACTTGTGAGTCCACCACCTCCTCCACCCTCCCCTCCACCCTCACCTCCACCCTCACCTCCACCCTCACCTCCACCCTCAGCTCCACCCTCATTTCCACCCCATTAACCATAGATCAGAACATCGGTATGTGGTATATTCTCCTATATTAGAAGGTATATTTGTTTTATCTCTGTAGATCTCTGTAGCAGGGTGTTCTTGATTTTAGAACGTCCTCCGGTCCCGTCGGGTCTCACATGTCTTACTTACTGTCTCCCCAGCGTCCCCTTCATCTCCAAGAGCCTCTGATCTGGAACATTCTCGCCCTCAGACCAGTGGAGAGGAGGAGCTGCAGCTACAGTTGGCACTTGCTATGAGTCGAGAGGTAACTCCACCTCCCTGTCCCCCCCCCGTCCCGTCCCGTCCCGTCCTGTCGCGGGACCATCAGATGAACCTGATCAGGTCGGTTCTCATGAACCTACGTTCTTCTGTTGAAGGACCAGCGCAGAGGTCATGAGGACGAACCCACAGCCGAGAAAGTCCTGGATAAAGGCAAACCCTCAGGACCTCGCGAGGTAACGGGGGGGAGGGGGGGCCCAGATTCATGGTACTGTTGTAGAGCATGGCAGGAGTTCTAGAGGTTCTAGAGGTGGATGTTAGAATTAGACGTTTGTGAATCTCGTCTCTCCAGAGTTTTGTTTCACGGTTCTAAACAAGAAAAAGAACCTCACGAATCACTCCTTTAACAACAACAGACAACAAGACCGACCCCCAACCAAAATCTAGAACTTTTAGAACATCTGTCTGCGGCATGCCATTCAGCTACCTGACTGTAGTTTGGTATGTTCTCATATTTGGTGAAATGTTGTGGTCTAGCAGCACGAATCGGGAACTGAAGCTTTAAAGAGCAACAATCAGAAGGCTGGATGTTCTCAAACATTCTCCGTCTGTCTGAGCACTGTTCCGTTTTATTTGATTGGTTTAACAGAAACTGTGACGGGTTCTAATTGGTCAACTCTTTAATGATCACTTTGTTCTTTCAGTCGGCCATGATCGACCTGACGGACGTGTTCGGACCTTCGGAGGCTCCACCTAGTGAGGACCTTTGGGATTCGCAGCCCCACTGCCCCGTGTCCTCCGACCCGTGGGAGTCCGTGGGTCAGTGACCTGTTTAACGTTCTAATGCGGGTTTATAGTACGGAGTCGCGAAGCGCAGAGTTAAAGTTAAATATAAATTAAATTGAAATTTAGACCCTCGGTTTGTGTCTCATAGCGATGATCGATTCCGGTGCCCCTGCAGCCGGGAGCCCCTGGAAACACCAGAGTATTTCGAGGAGCCCTGTCCACCAACAGTGGGTTCCGAAAAGGTCCCCTCATCCCTGGGAACCCAACGCTAAATCAGCAGAGCAGAGCTGGAGGAGTCCGAGTCGAGCAGGTAGTGAACCCCTTCCGCCGCCGCCGTTCTGTTTTGAAGCCTCCGTTGGGGTCGCCGGCTGATGCCGGCTGTTTTGTCACCGCAGTCTCGGCGGGAGTCGACCCGTTCACCATCCGCGAGGAGGAGGAGCCTCAAGAGAACGATCCCAACAGTGTGTTCAGCCCTCGCTGCGAGAGTCCTGCGGGTACTATCCCGGCCGTTCGGACCCGTACAGGATCAGCACCCATGCTGTATGAACACATTATTCTGTATTCCTCAGATCTGGACCCGTTCGCCGATATGCCAGGAGGGCAGGTCAACGGCCGAGCGGAGAACGTCAGCCCTGTGACCGGTGCCCGTCCTCACCCGTCACGGGACGGCGGGAGCTTCAAAAAAGGCCGCACCCCTGAAGCTTTCCTCGGCCCCTCGGCTGCCTCCCTCATCAACCTGGACACCCTGATTCCATCCAAACCACCAACACAGAGCCTCAACCCAACCAACCCGCCGGTCAAGAGCCGGAACCCGTTCCTCTCAGGTCAGACCGCCATTAGAACAACTGTGGAAAGGTACAATAAGGATACGAGGGTCACAGGGGAGGTTCCCCATGCCCATCCAGGGGAGAATGTTTCGGGCGCTGGGCAGATACACCCAGGACGGGGGGCAATCTATCACTGGACACACACTCACTCACACAGACACACTCTATATGGGGCAATTTTGGAAATCCATGTTTTTGGACTGTGGGAGGAAACCGGAGAACCCGGAGGAAACCCGCACAGACACAGAGAGAACATGGAAACAGATTGGGATTCGAACCGGGAACCCCTAGCACTGAGAGGAGAACATGCCAACCACTAAGCTACCGTGCAGCGCCGACCATAATACCCATAAAACTGAACATCAGTTATTAATTGAGGCATTGACAAGGCACTAACCTGGTGGCAGGATTAAAGAACCTTAATAAGAACATTGCTTTGATGTCAGAGTCCGATGTCCACCGTCTCCCGGGAACGTCCCGTAACTCTGTGTTCTCTTTGGTCGTTCTCAGGTTTGAGTTCTCCTTCTCCCACCAACCCCTTCCACTGCGACCAGAACCGACTGACTCTGAATCAGATGCGCCCCAGCTCCACGTCCCCTCTGCCGGTCCACTCTGCACCCGGGGTCCTGCCTTACAGCGCCTCGCTGCCCCTGCCCTCGTCCCACAACCTGCCCCAGGCCCTGGACCTGCCCTCCAACCTACCCCAGCCCCTGCTGCCTCTCTCGCCGATGCCTCCTCTGCAAGGGGCCCAACAACTGCACAGCCATAACCCGTTCCTCTGAGGCGTTTCACACGGGAACTTCTCTCAAAATCAACCACCAAATAGAAAAACTGGGACTCCGATCTGATCTGAGATCAGACGACGTCCGCCGGGATTCGGACATCTGCGATTCCAGTGAAGAAGTCCACGCCTCAGAATTACCGACGTCTTCAGCATGCTGCTTACGAGCTGAGGTTATGCTGTCAATCAGCATGACTCCGCCCTCGCACAACCAAAAGGACCTCCACCCCCAATCCCCTCGCCGCCCCCCCCCCCCTGCTGCTCACAGGTCTTTCAGGAAAACCGGCCGAGATCGCAGACGGTGGAACGCCATCAAAGCTTTTTCTGTTGCCTTCTGTCCACGGAGAACAATCAGGGTTCCGCCATCGATTGTACCCCCTGCCCGTTCCCTACGCAACCACGTGCCTGGCTCTCGGACCGTCCCATCATGCACTGGGACAGGAACCCTCCGGGGTCGCCACAATCCCGCACAACCGACGGACTGCCCACAAACAGGTGCTCGTTTTCAAACGCTGGATCAGAACCCTCCGTAGTAGGTCGTACATCACTGACCCGATGCTCCGCCCACCTCCCGCTCGGGATCTATTTATAGCTGCGGTGCTTTTCGGCCACTAACGAGTCGGAGGAGGTCACGACCTCTCGTCAGACGTCCGGGTTCAATATCACGACATGAAGATTAATTAACGTTAGATATTAATAAATACATTTGCATTTCATCAGTGATTTAAACGATGAATGTGAAACTTAAAGGTTAAGTCTGATTATACAACCACATTCAAATCAAAGGGGCAAATAAATACACAATGTGGACAAAAGTATTGGGGACATACATACGTTTTATATTTATATACGCAACAATCCATGCTGGTCGTCTTATTGGTCCAACCATTTTTAAACTAAATGAAACATACAGTATATACAGCATTTCATATATTTATTTTTGTCTCATAACAACAATTAAAACATAGACTACAACGCGAGGACGGCACGGTGGCTTAGTGTTCCGCACGTTCGGTCCAGGAATCGATACACGATCATGAAAGATCTCCAACGACCTCCTCCATGTCCTCACGCCCACGTCCTTCTGACCTTCATCTGAAAAACGATCGGTCAGCTGAGACATGCCAGCCCTGCGCATGCACCCGGGTGACTCGGGGAGGGATGGGATAGGAACTAAAGAGAGCTGGAAAGCTCTGCATTACAGGAAGAAATGGGCACACCTGACCTGAATCCCACACAAACATGGGGAGAACATACAAACAGATCCAGACTGGAGTTCCTCAACATCAGACTGGACAGGTGTCCTACATCAATGTAGTGTAGTGACTTTAGGGCCTATCCCAAACCCTCAGAGTCAAGAGAGGTGGTAAAATACCAAATCATAGAGGTGGGTCCTCCTTTTATTGGTGTCTCTGTCGTCGTTGGACCTCGGGACCGGGCCGTATATACAGAACTTTAACGATAAAGCCGTTTCCTCAGAATTCGGTTACAGGGTACCGGTTCTCTTTTCCTCTTGGAGTTCTGCACTCTTTGTTTTCCACTCTTTGTCTGATCTCTGGTCTCTGGTTCTGACGCTAAGGCAGCTGGACCTTCAGGAGCGTTTTCAGAACATCTAGTTTCCAGGGAGGACTTCATCGTAAGGTCTGTTTTGGGGTTCTCAGTGATGGCCTCGGGTTTTTGGGTAGTTGGCATGTCGCCGTCAGTCCTGTTATTTAGAACCGGATCGGTGGTGATTGGTTCGGCAGCTCCAGCATCAGGAGCAGGGTGTTGGTTAAAGGTTCTGATTTGGTCTGACGGACGGCATTGGGCGAGTTGGCACAAGGCGAAAGCGGCGTCCTGCTTCTGTTCATCTGCAGACGCTCTGAGTTCTGAACCACCCCTCTGGGTCTGGGGGACCCCTGTGGGATACCTGAGGGAGAGGTTTAGGGGGATCTCTGGGGTTCCAGGGATTGGTGGGATTGTTGGCGTCCTGTCGGTTGGTGTTTTTTTGGAGAGGTTCAGAGGGACCACAGTGTCATCGGTCTCCGTTACCTCGACTCCTGGTTTAGGGCTGTGAAAAGTAATCAGAAGGTTTATTTAGATTCGTAATGTTGGTATGTTCTTCACATGCAGTTAGCTTTAAAAACCGTGACCTCATTAAAAAAAGCAATTGTTTTTTTTTTATTTAATTTGATCCTTAATAGGGAATTTCCTGATCAGCAGTGAGACATTTAAGGTGAAGTAACCCATCGTACCTGTTCCACTGTTCTGAGGTGCTGCTCTCTGCTGATTCAGTGCCAGCTCTCGGTACCTCGGTCTCTCCTGGTTGGACCGTTTTGTGAAAATCAAGGTGTTTCTTGGAGGGCTTGGTGGAACGAGGTCCGTCTGGTGACCCTGTTGCAGAACTTCCAAGTCTTGGACTCTTTTGCAGCTTGTTGTCTGGCCTTTCTGTAAATTTCTGACTCAATAAAGATTCCCTCTGTGTTAGTGAGGAGGGATCTAAGCGAACATTCGATTTGTGCAAACCGTTGTGCGTTTGAAGTCCCGAAAGAGCTCCTGATAGGCCATGGCTTGGGTGGACCATTTCTGGGAAGGAGAAAGGAACGTGGTGTGTCCGATCTGGAAGATAACACATACCATACCCCAGTTTAGGGGACGAGTGGTAGAACCTGTAATAATGTTCCATATTGGAGATGGAACTGAAGGGATAAGCTTGTCCTGACAGTAGAGGGTGAACTCTGATGGTTGGGGTTTCCAGTGCGTATGGTGTCACCTGGGCAGGCGGTGAAAGATGCTCATAGTAGGTGCCATGAAACATTAATGGCGACTGGGATGGGTGTGATGGGTGCAGATGGTAAGGGACGGGATAGGGGGAATATTCTGACGACTGGTAGGACGGTCCAATCAGCCCTTGCTTCATGTGTTTGTTGGTAAGTTGAAATGACATTGAGGGCTCCCGTACAGAACTCGGGGGGTAGAGAGTTAAAGTGGACGCATCGTCAGGGGAACATGGGTCTTCGGGTTTGGGTAAATCCCTCTCAGCTTTTAATTCGGGGGAGGATGACCACGCGGTGTGGCGCTTCTCGTCGTTATCCATGTGTCCTGTATCTTTAACTCTTGGTTCCTCGGTCAAGTCGTCATCCTTTATAGCGGCCCCTGTTGTTCCTGATTCTATATCAATGTCCAAATGGTTCTGGATGGACCCGAGATGTCGATTGGGCAGAAGTGAGAGGGAGGTTTTGCACAGGTCGTATTTCATGTGGTTGAACAGGTGGGATTTTTCATTGCAGGTGAAAGGGCACTGGAAGCAGTGGTACTTAAAGGGTTTTCCTGGTGGACGAGGAATATAATGAGGCTTCTTTGGTTTCCATTCCTTGGACGGGACGCTCATCATGAAGATCTGGTGTTTAAAGGGGTGACGTTTATATCTGATGAGGTGGGTTTGGTATGTTCTGTATATTTAATGATGAATGGACGGTATCATATTCCAACAATGACCTATAGAGGGAGACAAAACATTTAATCCAAGCACTAAAGCCACCTTTAACCAATAATAACAGTTTAATAACTTTAAAATTGATTCAATAGAAATAACAATATAAAAAAAGTTTCTCACTATAAAACAAAACTATCAAATATTAATTCATTCTTTATAATCTGGTTTATAACTGATCTGCACGTGGTTGCTTCCACAGCAGTGAGGTTCTTTTAGAACTCCTAAACGTTAATGTTTTGTGTGTCTGATGTTGTTATCTGATGAGTTCCTGAACACTTTCATGGAAACATCTCGTCATTTTCTGGTAAAAACCGCCGTCAGCGATGATCTCGATCTTTTTTAAGGCTAATTATGCAAATGAGAACCTTTTGTTTGCTGTTAGACCAAATGATGTGATTTGCATAAATGAAATCCACGATGCTGAAAGTAAATATGGAGAGAATGTCTGTTACGATGTTACGTCTCTGTAATGAGAGGAATTTCATATTTCACATAATTGTGTGTGAATTAAAAGAACAAAGAATTATATATACTGTATAGCATTCAGTTGGCTTACATCACTTAAAGGTATAGAACATGAAAAATTAAGAACAAAAATAAATTAAAATAAATTAATTAAATAATAGAAACATGGCGGCACGGTGGCTTAGTGGTCAGCACGTTCGACTCTCAGCGCTAGGGATTTTTTGTAGGTTCTCACTAAGGTCACAGAGAGGACTTTAAATAAAAAGTATAAATAAATAAAGTTGAAGTATAAGTATAGGATTCCTGGTTCGAATCCCCATCTGGGTGGAGTTTCCATGTTCTCCCCGTGTCTGCGTGGCTTTCCTCTGGGTTCTCCGGTTTCCTCCCACAGTCCAAAAACATGGATCAAGTCAATTGAATTCTCAAAAAATTGCCCCATATAGAGTGTGTCTGTGTGAGTGAGTGTGTGCCCAGCGATGGATTGGCTCTCTGTCCTGGGTCTATCTGCCCAGCGCCCTAGACGCTCTCCCCTGGATGGGCATGGGGAACCCCACCGCGACCCTAATAGAGGATAAAGCGGGAGATAATGAACGAATGAATAATAGAAACATATTATAATAATATAATTTCTTAGTGATTCACTCCAGATGCGTTGGACCTCAGTGAGACCCTGGAACTGATTTGTTTAAAAAATGTCTTATAAAACTTTTGAATTCATTTATTATAAAAGCGAATGTTAGAAATAAACTGATTGAGGAACTTTATAAAGAAAATTCAGATGATTATCGTTTCATCTGCACTTCCACTTAATCTTGACACTTTGGTAGCAGATGGAACGCTCCACCCTCTCACACTCCTTCAGCTGAAGTCGTAACTCAGGTTGCTCCACACGCCACTCGTGAAGACGTTGCCGTCACGCCTATCAGAGCTGGAACCCGTCGGTCCGGGTGGAATACTGCAGAAACCAATCTGATTCACTGACCTCCACTTTTATAACGAGATAATGAGCTGCTTGTAATTGCGGTGACGAATTAAATTTCCTACATGAGAAACACGGCAGCCACGCCTCATTTGCATACAATGCCGTAAATTCTAAACCAAATCAGATCCAGTCTCATGTTATCGTCTGATCACGGATCAGATTCCACCTGAATCGATTTTCTAATGGAATCAAAATGTGGTTTGTTCATAATTAATAATTTAATATTTCATACTCGGTTTCTCCCAAAAAAAATCCAAAAATCCAACCTATTATTTTATTATTTTGCAACCAAAAATCATTATTGTAATAATAAGTAATTAACGCTCCTTATTCAGAAAGTCGTCACATCATCTTCACTTTAAACGATCACGAACACGGCCCTCAGGCAGCGGCGTCAACACTGCAAAACTAACTGAATAAAGGTGGAAACCAATGACGAGTCAATAAAATGATTAAAATTAACAGACCATCTCCACCAAAGGATACGAATTACAGTGTTTATTCATTTACTTATTTATTATCTCCATAATTTTAAGCACAGAAGTGTGAAGTGTGTATTTAATTGTTTATGAAAAGATACCAAAAGCTCTAAAGTTTGTATTACAGACTAAAAACTGTAAAGTTGTGACGTTATTTTAATGTTTAAAAAACCAGAAGCATCGTTAAGATCGCTGGTTATTGTGATTCTGAGATGATAGTGATCAGAAAACCTTCATTCTCTTTTAACCTCATAATAATAATAATAATAATAATAATAATAATAATAATAATAATAATAATAATAATGATAATGTTTACCTGATAAAACGTTGCTTTTCCTTGAACTTGTTCTTCCTGCAGTCGTATGGTCTCCACCTGCTCGGTCTCTAACGTACCTACCTGTCGTGGTAACTGGCTCAACCTGCTCCCTGCACCTTAAAGTGTGTGTTGGGGGTGTGGCTTCGGGACAGTTTGAATGAACCCTCGGGCTACAAGGACACACCTGAGATAAACTGAGCCTCCAGGTGAGTGCAGACACCTGACAAGTGCCAACCTCGCTCTGGGGTGCTGGAGCAGATGGAGGGAAGGTGGAGACGAAAACAATACAGAGAAGAACGCGCAGAACCGAGTCCTCTGAATTTTAGGAAACGAGAGAGAGAGAGAGACAGAGAGACAGACAGATGGGATCATTAATGTTTCGGTTAAACACGCTGTTTAATTCCAGTTTTAATGTAGAAGTCTGACGTTTTCGGTCTGATCTGAACGTTTCTGCTCGAATGTTCGAAAATGTTCACTTTTTTTTTTTTAATGAACACTATGTTTTTATCCATCCATCCATTATCTTCCGCTTTATCCTCTATTAGGGTTCGCGCGGGAGGGGGGTTCCCCATGCCCATCCAGGGCAGAAAGTTTCGGGCGCTGGGCAGATACAGGACAGGGCGCCAATCTATCACTGGGCACACACTCACTCACACACACACACACACACTATATGGGGCAATTTGGAGAACTCAATTGACTTGATCCATGTTTTTGGACTGTGGGAGGAAACCGGAGAACCCGGAGGAAACCCACGCAGACACGGGGAGAACATGGAAACTTCACCCAGATGGGGACTCGAACCGGGAATCCCTAGCGCTGAGAGGAGAACATGCTAAACCACTAAGCCACCGTGCCGCCCGTTTTTATTAAAGTTTAATACTAATTTTCACCTTATATTAAAAAAAAAAATGATGTTTTTAATTTGTGTTTATTTGAGATATTCAATTTAAAGCCTTACAAATTATGTTACAAATATTAATTAATTTTATATATTATTTAACTTGTATTATTTTATTACCATTTATTAGAATTAATGTATAACCCCAGCGTTACTCCTATTTAAAGACGTTTTTGACTGACAGTTAATTCGTCCAATTATCTTTTAAAGACACGTTTGACACTGACCAATCAGATCGCTTGATCCTCCTTATCGCGGAAGTAAAGTCCATGTTTACACTCGTTCTGTAGTGTAAAGTGAAACTAAAGGAGAACGTCGCTTTTTTATAATTAAATTTAGTTTCAAATCGTCACTTTGTTCTTCAGTTTTAATCTCGAGCTGAAACGCGGGTCTTTATCGCAGTCTGAGTCGCCAACGTCAGTTCAAAGGTTAATGCCAAGCACGTGCTCATGTCTGTACTGTATGTAATTAATATTATAATGAGATTATTAATGTTATTATAATGAGATTATTAATGTTATTATAATGAGATTATTAATGTTATTATAATGAGATTATTAATGTTATTATAATGAGATTATTAATGTGTCCATCATGTATAAATCTGAGCTTTTTAATGCATGCTGTATTAATTTAGTTGTGGAGCGTCTGCAGGTTCGGGCTGTTTTAGTTCTTGTTTTGGTTCCTGTACATTTCTCCTGGTTCCTGTTGGATGGAGTTGTTTTTCTGTTGGTTCTGCAGGTTCCTCTGTGAAGCTTTGATCTCTATACAGATCAGATGGTGAATAAGTAGCAGCACGGTGGGCGTGGCTCCGGGTTCGAACCCAGGACTGAGGTCTGAAGATGTTTCTCCATCAGCGTCGACCTTAAAGACGAGCTGATGGAACCTTCTGCTGCCACTGTGGAGCTGCCACAAGAGCTCAGAGTACCGCCCACTCTATACGTTTAATTTAATTTAATTTAATTTAATGCTGAGTCTCAAACTGTCACCGAAACTTTAACACGTCTGTTTTACAGTCCGCGGGTTGCCAGGTCAGTAGAAATGACGTCATGGAAACTGAGGCTGCCACTGTGGAGTCTGAAGAGAAGTCTGGACCTGTGAAACGCAGCCGGGACGCTGGGGACGTGTCCTGCAGTACTGCCACACAGCCCGCAGGGGGCAGCAACATTCAAGTAGTGAGTTGTAATGAGCTCTGAATGACGTGAGTTTGTGATTTTGAGGTTTTAAATGAGACTCAGATGGAACTGTGAGGTCGGTCCCTCTGTTCGGTCAGTCAGTCATCATCCCGGTGTTTAACGGAGCCGCCTGGATGGAGGAATGTCTGCAGGGGGTTCTGGATCAGGACTTCCAGGGCAGGATGGAGGTTTCGGTGTTCGATGATGCCAGTCAGGTAAATATCAATAACCAACATTAGTGCCGTTCCATTCTGAGTGGAGTAGAGTTTGTAGGTTCTCACTAACGTCACAGAGAGGACTTTAAATAAAAAGTATAAAGAAATAAAGTTGAAGTATAAGTTTAGGATTCCTGGTTCGAATCCCCATCTGGGTGGAGTTTCCATGTCCTCCCCGTGTCCGCATGGGTTTCCTCCGGGTTCTCCAGTTTCCTCCTACAGTCCAAAAACATGGATCAAGGTCAATTGAATTATCCAAATTGCCCCATATAGAGTGTGTCTGTGTGAGTGAGTGTGTGCCCAGCGATGGATTGGCGTCCTGTCCTGGGTGTGTCTGCCCAGCGCCCGAGACGTTCTCCCCTGGATGGGAATGGGGAACCCCCTCCCCCCCCCCCGACCCTAATAGAGGATAAAGCTGAAAATAATGGATGGATGGACATAATATAAAAAAAAATGAAATATATAATAGTATGATAGCAGCAACTAACATAACAAAATATAAAATAGAAATAAATATATATACACAAACACACACAGACATGTATACATACATTACACACACACACACACACACACACACACACACATATATATAAATAAGAGGTTCTGATCTGAAGAGCTCTGATGAATGCGGCGTCTCTCTAAAGCACGCGAACGAGGGGTGAGAGTAAAGTACAGGATGTGAGTGGGCGGGGCTTACTAAGGTGAAGGATCATTCTAACACGTTCAGCCCTGGGGGGGGGGGGGGGGGGGGGGGGGGGGGGGGGGGGGGGGGGGGGGGGGGGGGGGGGGGGGGGGGGGGGGTGGGGGGGGGGGGGGGGGGGGGGGGGGGGGGGGGGGGGGGGGGTGTGGGTGGGGGGGGCATTGAACTTTGAAAGGAAACTCGTACAGATACAGGAAGAACATGCAAACCTGCGCAGTAGAGATCATTTCCTCTCTGCCTGGAAATGGAACCCTGTGGCCTGCGGGGGGAGGGGGGTGGGGGGGGGGGAGAACTCACCCCTGCACCACCACCTCCACCGCCTGCACTGCAGCCTGACGTCAGGTTCCACAGGAGAGAACATGCAGTGTGGATTCACGTTAACCTGGCTTTGATCTCTGAAGTTTCTCGTTTGGAATTGTCGGGTTCTTGGTTTTTGGTTTTTGGTTCTTTGTTGTTGGTTCTTTGTTCTTGGTTCTTGGTTCTTGGTTCTTAGTTCCTCTTTTGGTTTCAGGATCGCTCCAGAGAGATCGCAGAGAGCTGGAGAGAGAGACTGCAGCGGAGAGGCTGCACCGTGCTGATATCAGGACATGAGTCAACCAAGCCGAGGGGAGGTGTGTGTGTGTGTGTGTGTGTGTGTGTGTGTGTGTGTGTGTGTGCAGAACAGGGGCTGATGTTTGGAGAACCCTCACCGTGTTGTATGTTGTGTTTCCCCTCGCCTCTGTGATCTGAAATCTCAATAGAACTCAGAGGAGCATCATCTCCTCACTGGTTCTCCTCACTGGTTCTCCTCACTGGTTCCCCTCACTAGTTCTCCTCACTGGTTCTCCTCACTGGTTCACTGGTTCCCATCACTGGTTCTCTTCACTGGTTCCCCTCACTGGTTCACTGTTCTCCTCACTGGTTCTCCTCACTGGTTCCCCTCACTGGTTCACTGGTTCTCCTCACTGGTTCTCTTCACTGGTTCCCCTCACTAGTTCCCCTCACTGGTTCACTGGTTCTCCTCACTGGTTCCCCTCACTGGTTCACTGGTTCTCCTCACTGGTTCTCTTCACTGGTTCTCCTCACTGGTTCACTGGTTCTGCTCACTGGTTCTCCTCAGTGTTGTGTATTCAGAGGAGCAGCATGGAGGTCAGTAAGGTTCCTCAGACCCGTCCACCCCGTGGTGGTAGATGTATCTGAGGAGAATGTCATCCTTAAGATGGATGAGTGTGATGTCACTGATTCACTGAGTCATTTATGTGACTTGAATCCAAAGATAAACTCAGTTCATGCAACATTAACACATGAGAGGATCGGTGTGTGTGTGTGTGTGTGGTGTGTGTGTGTGTGTGTGTGTGAGAGAGAGGTGTGTGTGTGTGTGAGGTGAGGTGTGTGTGTGAGAGAGAGGTGTGTGTGTGAGGTGAGGTGAGGTGTGTGTGCGTGAGGTGTGTGAGGTGTGTGTGTGAGGTGAGGTGAGGTATGTGTGTGTGTGAGGTGAGGTTTGTATGTGAGGTGTGTATGTGAGGTGTGTGTGAGGTATGAGGTGTGTGTGAGGTGTGTGTGAGGTGTGTGTGTGTGTGAGGTGAGGTGTGTGTGTGTGTGTGTGAGGTGTGTGTGTCACTCATGCTCCTGTTTTCCTCTCTGCAGTTGGATTTGCCAAAAACAGGGCAGTGTGTCGGAGCTCGGGGCAGTTCCTCTGTTTTCAGGACGCGGTCAGTCAAAGAAATATCCACTAAAAGAAAAAGAAAATAAAACATTTAAACATTGATATATTTCTTCATTTAACCCTTTAACACTCAGCTCTGTCAGCATGACCGCTCCCTCTGCAAAACACTGTGTGTGTGTGTGTGTGTGTGTGTGTGTGTGTGTGTGTGTGTGTGTGTGTGTTGCAGGATGATGTCATGATGCCACAGAGAGTGAGGCTGCAGTATGAAGCTGCAGTTAGAAACCCCTGTGCAGTGAGTCTCTGTGATGTCACAGTTGGGGGGGGTTGTTGGGGGGGTTCCCCATGCCCATCCAGGGGAGAACGTTTCGGGCGCTGGGCAGATACACCCAGGACAGGACGCCAATCTATCACTGAACACACACTCTATATGGGGCAATTTGGAGAATTCAATTCACCTTGAATCCATGTTTTTTCCTACATTTTGTTTAAATGTGTGTGTGTGTGTGTGTGTGTGTGTGTGTGTGTGTGTGTTAGCTCGTTGGTTGTCAGGTGCGACGTGTTCCAGAAGGTTCTACAGAACGCTATACCAGGTGGATCAACACACTCAGCAAAGAACAACTCCTCACACAGGTAACACACACACACACACACACACACACGTACACACACACACGTACAAACACACACACACACACACACACACACACAGACACACACACACTCACACACACACATACTAAGATCATCTTTGTTTAAACTCTGTTGCACCCCGCTGATGGAACCACTGACTGAATTGATGTGATTCACTGATGAGGGTGGGGGGGCAGCATTATGGGGGGGTGGGGGGGGTTTAGGGAAACCGGGCAATAATTACTCAGCCGTAAACGAGAAAACCCACCGTCCTCAGACTGTTCAGGAAGCACCAACAGTCTCTTTTATCTTTCCTCACTGCGTGTGTGTCTGTGAGTGTGTGTGTGTGTGTGTATGTAAGTGTGTGTGTATGTAAGTGTGTGTGTGTGTGTGTGTGTGTGTGTGTGTATGTGTGTGTGTGGAAAAAGGGTGGGTCGTATTTTGGTTTTGGAGGTCGTGTGCCATCGGGTTAAAGGTCGATGGAAACAGGACGTGTTCCTCAAGCTGGTTGTTTCCACAGATGAAGGGGATAATGAAAACACACACACACACACACACATATACACAAACACACATACACACACACACACTTACATACACACATACATATACACACACTTACACACACACACACACACACATTGACGTGATCGATGTACTGAGCACCTCTGATCTAAAGGCTCCTGCTGGGCGTCGGGGGTTTTGGTTTATTCCTCATCATGAGATAAAAGGACCTGACTCTCAATCTGAGTTCCGATTCATCTCAGGGCTCTGTGTGAGACAGTCAGCTTTATCACTCACACACTTCACCGGAATGTGGCTCCACTTTCGGTGCTCTTTAGTCAACAGAACATGATGTTGTGTGTGTGTGTGCAGTGTGTGTGTGCAGTGTGTGTGTGTGCAGTGTGTGCAGTGTGTGTGTGTGTGTGTGTGTGTGTGTGTGCAGTGTGTGCAGTGTGTGTGTTCTCTAACCCTGATTAAAAGCAGCCTCAGGTTTCCCTTTGGTGTGTTTGAACATTCCGGGGTTGCACCCCCACCATGTACACACACACACACACACACACACACACACACACACACATACACACACACACACACACACACACACTCACCACTCCAGCTGTCAGGAGGTCGCCATCTTTTAACCATTAGCAGCTTCAAGGCTGCGATACGCAAACAAACGTTAACTCGTCATGTGACGCACAGCCTGTCAGCTACTACTGACGGTGTGTGTGTGTCTGTGTCTGTGTGTGTGTGTGTGTGTGTGTGTGTGTGTGTGTGTGTGTGTGTGTGTGTGTGTGTGTGTGTGTGTGTGTGTGTGTGTGTGCTCATCACAGGTCTACACCTCTCACGGTCCGACAGTGGTCATGCCGACCTGGTTCTGCTCTCGCGAGTGGTTCCAGAGGGTCGGTCCATTTGATGAAGGAGGTCAGGTGAGTCTGAGTGATGTGGAATCGACCAATCAAAACTCCCCTCTCCTGCTGAAACCCCTCCCCTTTTCTTCCTCAGGGAGTTCCAGAGGATTTAATCTTCTTCTATCAGAGTCTTCGTCACGGCGGCGACGTGCACCGAGTCGACCGCTGTCTGCTGACATACCGCTACCATGAGCACGCCGCCACACACTCCGTCCTGGAGTAAACACACACACACACACAACACACCCTGTATGTGTGTCATGGTGGTGGTGATGATGATGATGGTGTTGGTGGTGCGGCTCTGTCGTTTGGGGCTGATGTTGATGATGATGATGATGTTGGTGGTTGTGATGTTGGTGTTGGTAATGATTGTGGTGATGATGATGATGATGATGATGATGATGATGATGTTGGTGGTGATGTTGGTGGTGCAGCTCTGTCGTTTGGGGCTGATGTTGATGATGATGATGATGGTGGTGGTTGTGATGTTGGTGTTGGTAATGATTGTGGTGATGATGATGATGATGATGATGATGTTGGTGTTGGTGATGTTGGTGGTGCAGCTCTGTCGTTTGGGGCTGATGTTGATGATGATGATGGTGGTGGTTGTGATGTTGGTGTTGGTAATGATTGTGGTGATGATGATGATGATGATGGTTGTGATGTTGGTGGTGAAGGTTGATGTCGGTGTTGGTGGTGCGGCGCTGTATTTCGGGGCTGATGTTGGTGGTGATGATGAGGATGTTGGTGTTGGTGATGATGATGATGATGATGATGATGGGGGTGGTGTTGGTGATGATGATGTTGATGATGATGTTGGTGTTGGTAGTGATTGTGGTGATGATGGTGATGATGGTGATGATGATGATGATGATGATGGGGGTGGTGTTGGTGATGTTGATGATGGTGTTGGTAGTGATTGTGGTGGTGATGATGATGATGATGATGATGATGATGATGCTGATGGGGTGACGGGGTGACGGGGGGGGGGGGGGGGTGTAACCCGGTCTGCTCGTGATTCCACTTCCTCTTTGCTTCACAGGGAAACGATCTGGAAGCTGCGTGTTGATTTCCTTCAGGAGAGAATCATCAGCCAATGGGATTCATTCACCATATGGAATGCTGGGAAACAGGGGAGGAAACTGTACCGCAGCATCTCATCCACCAATCAGAAGAAGGTATGACGTGAGCCAGGTTAACACTGAGCTGGTGTTCAGACACACACTTTACATTCTAAAGACGTTCTAATTCTAAAACAGATTGTTCATTACCTGAATGTTTATCGTTCTGTTTATCGTTCTGTTTATCGTTCTGTTTATCGTTCTGTTTATTGAAATTCTTTGCACATTGTGCACTTTGTGGTGGTTGTGTGTAGAACCTTGTTCCTGGAGAACGCCGTCTCATCCCACATATATTACACTGTGCTTTATATTGTGGAATGACAAATAAAAAATACTTGACTTGGTGTGTGTGTGTGTGTGTGTGTGTGTGTGTGTGTTTTATATATATATGTGTGTGTGTGTGTGTGTGTGTTTCAGGTTAAGGCGTTATGTGATGTAGATGAGAACAAAATTCAGAAAGGCTTTTATACATATGAAGACTCAAAAGTAAAAACCCACACTCACACACATACACACACATACACACACAAACACATATACACACACATAAACACACATACAAACAAACACACACACACAGACACGCATTAACAAACTGACATTTACATTATAATAACTGTAACAGTTCATCATTAAGAACTTTATTAATGTGTGTGTGTGTGTCTGTGTGTGTGTGTGTGTGTGTGTGTGTGTGTGTGTGTGTGTGTGTGTGTGTCTGTCTGTCTGTCTGTCTGTGTGTGTGTGTGTGTGTGTGTGTGTGTGTGTGATTGCAGGAGCGACCTAAACCCAAAATTCCGGTCCTGCACTTCAGAGACGCATCACCCCCTTTTATAGTGTGTGTCAAACTGGTAAGTGTGTGTGAGTGTGTGTGAGTGTGTGTGTGTGTGAGTGTGTGTGTGTGTGTGAGTGTGTGTGTGTGTGTGTAAACTCTGCTTAATTATTACTGAACCCGTGATATTGATCTTTTCCAAATGAACTAACAGCCGTGAGCTCCAGGTTCTGTTCCGTGTTCTGCTCCATTCATCAGTTAATGATTAAAAACATTTTGATCAAAAACATCTGAACACCAGAAAATGAAATGTGAACACCTGAACACCAGAGAACCTGAACACAGAACACCAGAACACCTGAACACCTGAGAACCAACAGCAGAACTCTGTATTCAGACCCTGCACAGCTGCACAGTGGAGGGTGGACCATACAAACAATACCATCCTACAGTGTGGAGAGTCATCCACCACCTTAATAATAAAGCCATGTGTTCCCTTCTCTCTCTCTCTCTCTCTCTCTCTCTGTGTCTCTCTCTCTCTCTCTGTCTCTCTCTCTCTCTCTGTCTCTCTCTCTCTCTCTCTCTCTCTCTGTGTCTCTCTCTCTCTCTGTCTCTCTCTCTCTCTCTCTGTCTCTCTCTCTCTGTCTCTCTCTCTCTCTCTCTCTCTCTCTCTCTCTCTGTCTCTCTCTGTGTCTCTCTCTCTCTCTGTCTCTGTGTCTCTGTCTCTCTGTAGGACATGACGGGTGGAGTGTTGGAGGAGACGTTAACCTCTCTGCGTTTGGTTGAAGGAGTGGATTATTATCACTTTAACTGAATCATCCATCATCGGTTCCTTACACAGACTCAGGGAGAACATGCAAACCCCAGACGGTTCTACAGAATGTGGTTTCAGCGTTCAGATCAGACCTCAGATCAGATCTGAATGAAGGTGACGGTCGCCGGGATTTCTCTGACACGCTGGACGAGGAGCTTTCATAGGAATACATACATACACACACACAATATAAATACACACACACACATATACACCCCAACACATACACACACACACATACATATACATACACACACACACAATACACATACACATACATACATACGCACACACAACGCAGTTCCATTAAATCAAGGCTGGGTGAGTTTGAGATGAATTGGGATGGCGATGCCTCCATTCAGTTCTGTTGTTTGTGATTAAGGTCAGCCTCTGTTCTGTTGATTATTGTGACGTCATGCTTGATAACACTGTGTGTACGTGGTGTCGATAGCATTCTGTGTTAGGATAAAAAAAGAGAGAACATGCCAAAGACTGTATGTTAAAAGCCCTGCTGCGATTTAAACTTGGTCTGCGGTAAACCTGTACAGGGGGGGGCGTGGCTTCCTCCGGGTGGGCGGGGTCTCGCGGCCGCGCTGGTCGTTGCGCTCGCGCCGCAGCCCTTCACTCGCCGCGCGCTCAGGCTCGCGACCGGACGGCGTGCACGCGCGCGCGCGATGAGCGGCACCAGGCGCACCGAGCGCGCGGGGACCTGACGAGGATGAGGATGAAGATGAGGATGAGGATGATGATGATGAAGATGAGGGCGACGTGCGCGCTCTGGGTGACCTGGCTGTGCGCGTGTGCGGCTGCGCAGTACTCCAGCGATCAGTGCAGCTGGAGAGGAAGGTACAGGCGCGCGCGCTTCCGACTCTTTTATAATTAATTATTCAACTATATATCAACCGGGTCAACAGTTTAGGGAAGGCCCGAGCAAACCGCTAGAGGGCGTGATTTTTTTAGTTTGTTGGGGTGAAAGCTAACGGAGGACTCGGACCGTGATCCCTCAGGGTTCCGCTGAGATGAATCGGAACTCCCAGGTTTCTGTCCATCGATGTTTGACCCCAGAGAGACCTGTGTGACCTGAGACAACAATTTGGGGAAGGCCCGAAACCTGTTCGACATCATGGTGCACACGGCATCGAGTCAGGTGTAGAAGAACATGCAGGGAACCCTGACCTCGACCGCGATGAGCATTTTGGAATGAATTAGAACTGCGATTCTGAGCTAGACGATAGAAGCGCGACAGCTGGCGCGCGTGTTAGGAGGGACACCGAGGCATCAAGATAAAAAAACTTAACAATAAAAACATCAACATTCTGCTGGAACTGCAAATAAAACCGTATAAAACGCACGCGAACAATTCAACAGAACAGAGCGTTCTTTAATCAGCATCATTCATTCATTCATTATCTTCCACTTTATCCTCTATTAGGGTCGCGGTGGGGTTCCCCATGCCCATCCAGGGGAGAACATCTCGGGCACTGGGCAGATACACCCAGGACAGGGCGCCAATCCATCGCTGGGCACACACTCACTCACACACACAGACACACTCTATATGGGGCAATTTGGAGAATTCAATTAACTTGATCCATGTTTTTGGACTGTGGGAGGAAACCGGAGAACCCGGAGGAAACCCACGCGGACACGGGGAGAACATGGAAACTCCACCCAGATGGGGATTCGAACCGGGAATCCCTAGCGCTGAGAGGAGAACATGCTAAACCACTAAGCCACCATGCCGCATGAGCATTACTGAACAGTTTATATATATATATATAGCAGCGTGAGGTCAGGCAGAGCTAATGGAGCGCAGACCGCTGGGCGCTCAGATGTTCTGCAGGTCTTCAGATCCAGAGCCCGTGGTTCCATCCGGGGTTCCAGTCGCTCGCGTGCCGCTCTGATCTCACCGCGCTGGGGTTCCAGTCCGAGGTCCTCACAACGAAGAGCAGAACCATGAGCAGAACTATGAGCAGAACCATGAGCAGAACTATGGGAACACCCCTAAGGTTCCACAGCATGCAGTATGGATATATATAACAGGATATAAATATAAATAACTTTATTTTATTTAAATGTAAATTTCTCTAACGTAAGAAAACAGCGGAGTTTTAATATTTCACACTGATTCTCAAATTAAACCTGATTTTACAATTAAACAGAACCGTCCTGATTGGTTGATATTCAAACAGCCCGCCTCTCCCCCGATAACAGACAACATTCATTCATTATCTTCCGCTTTATCCTCTAATAGGGTCGCGGGGGGGGGTTCCTCATGCCCATCCAGGGGAGAACGTCTCGGGCGCCGGACAGACACACCCAGGACAGGACACCAATCCATCGCTGGACAATAACAGACAACACAATCATAAAAAACGCGTTTCAAACTGCAGTCTGTCGATAACAATGAGGGACAACGACTCAATTTGCGGAACGTGTGAAAAGTAACGAAATTGCGAGACTGTCCCGAACAAAGTGGGACATCTGGACACCCTACAGGATGATGATGATGTTCCATCAATGGCAGAACCGGAGAACCCAGACTGCATGCTGTGGAACCTTAGAGGTGTTCCCATAGTTCTGCTCATGGTTCTGCTCATAGTTCTGCTCATGGTTCTGCTCATAGTTCTGCTTATGGTTTTGCTCATGGTTCTGCTCATAGTTCTGCTCATGGTTCTGCTCATAGTTCTGCTCATGGTTCTGCTCATGGTTCTGCTCTTCGTTGTGAGGACCTCAGTCTGGAACCCCAGCGCAGTGAGATCAGAGTGGCACGCGAGTGACTGGAACCCCGGATGGAACCACGGGGTCTGGATCTGAAGACCTGCAGAACATCTGAGCGCCCGGCGGTCTGCGCTCCATCAGCTCTGCCTGACCTCAATCACGGGCTCCAGAGAGCTGATTCTGATTAGAACCCAGCTCCGTGATGAGGGGGGTCACCAGGGGGGGGGGGGGGGGGGGGGGTAAATGACGTTCTCTGGGTCTCTGCCGGTGGAACCTCCTCCCAGCTAAGAAAACAAATCACAAACGTGCCGCGACAATCAGAGATGGCCAAAAGTACGTGACCCCCCCCCCCAACTACCACCAACACCAACACCCCCCCCCCCTTTGAGTTTTGGGGTATTTTTCGGATGCCTTTTTTTTGGTGAAGTTATCATTTAAACACAACGAACGATATTTATTTTGTTTTATTTTCTTATAATCAACGTTCTAGATTAAATTTGATTTATATTTGATGTTTTATAAAAGTTCTAACAGGAAGTGGAACGGCTCTGGTCGTTCTCTGAAATCTGAAGTGAGGTGGAACCATCTGAGGTCCGAACAGGAACTCAGAGAGGAACCTCAGTGACTCGGCTCCGTTCGCTCAGGGCTGTGACGGCGGCTGATCAAAGCCTCAGAGCGCTTTGATTTACACGGAGGTGTAATTGCCCCCCCCCCCCCCCCCCCCCCCGCGAGCCGCGAGCGGAGAACCCGATTACTGAAGATCAGAGATCATTAACCAGCGAGATCAAAGTCCCGACTTCAAACAACGACACCGATTTAAACCCACATTTGCATTTTAATGACGCGTTTAAGCACAAATCTGAAGCCTGGTTTAATTAACTAACTCAGATTAATGTAACCAATTAAATTTAATTAACTAACTCAGATTAATTAACCGATCAAATTTAATTAACTAACTCAGATTAATGTAACTAATTCCATTTAATTAACTAACTCAGATTAATTAACCGATCAAATTTAATTAACTGACTCGGTTTAATTCCAGACTGTTTGCCGTATCAGTGGCTCTGCTTCATTCTTACCTCATCATTTAGTTAAAGGTTAAAGTTAATTGCTTATATTTGTCTAGTTGTCTAGTTAACCTGGTTTAATTATTAATTATTTATTTGAATTAATTATTTAGTCTGTAAGCAGGTTTGCTGATTTGCACTTACGTAACTATTCGTTGTAGTTGTGGTAGTTTGGTGTTTTTGGTTGAATAACTCGGGTAAGTTGTGGTTATTTACCCAGCTTAACATAACTTGTTTGGAAATGAACCCATTGTCTAATCTTTGTTAATCAATCTTTAATTATGAGTTTGGTAATTTAGGCAGTTTTATTAAACGAGTGCTTAGTTATTTATGTTCTTTGTACGGTTTGTTGGTTATCTTCGTTAACCAGTGTGTTCATCTCCTTCGTTAGTTTAGTTGGATTGGTACTTCATTGGTCGTTGATGTACTCAGTC
>JAFMOC010000150.1:385000-525000 GCA_019802505.1 Corydoras sp. C115 | reverse complement strand
CACACACACACACACACACACACACACTTATACTTGTATTTATATTTATATTTCTCCTGTCTGTTGTTATTGTCTGTGAATGATGTGCAGTTTTGAGTTTTGAGTTTTATTTTCGTTTTTGTTTTGTACGCCGGTTTTGGGAAACACCAACGTAACGTTAACCTTAATAAACGTAACGTTAACCTTAATAAACGTAACGTTAACCTTAATAAACGTAACGTTAACCTTAATAAACGTAACGTTAACCTTATTAAACGTAACGTTAACCTTAATAAACGTAACGTTAACCTTAATAAACGTAACGTTAACCTTAATAAACGTAACGTTAACCTTATTAAACGTAACGTTAACCTTAATAAACGTAACGTTAACCTTAATAAACGTAACGTTAACCTTAATAAACGCGACGTTAACCTTAATAAACGTAACGTTAACCTTAATAAACGTAACGTTAACCTTAATAAACGTAACGTTAACCTTAATAAACGTAACGTTAACCTTAATAAACGTAACGTTAACCTTAATAAACGCAACGTTAACCTTAATAAACGTAACGTTAACCTTAATAAACGTAACGTTAACCTTAATAAACGCAACGTTAACCTTAATAAACGTAACGTTAACCTTAATAAACGTAACGTTAACCTTATTAAACGTAACGTTAACCTTAATGAACGTAACGTTAACCTTAATGAACGTAACGTTAACCTTAATGAACGTAACGTTAACCTTAATAAACGTAACGTTAACCTTATTAAACGTAACGTTAACCTTAATAAACGTAACGTTAACCTTAATAAACGTAACGTTAACCTTAATAAACGCGACGTTAACCTTAATAAACGTAACGTTAACCTTAATAAACGTAACGTTAACCTTAATAAACGTAACGTTAACCTTAATAAACGTAACGTTAACCTTAATAAACGTAACGTTAACCTTAATAAAGCTTCTGAAAGTGAGAGAGCCGTGCAACCAACACGCCACCATCAGGTCACTGCAGTGGTGAGAATGATCGCCCACCCCCATGTTCTCTGCTCTGTGGGGGTCCGGATCATTAGAAACAGAGGACTAACCGAGGAACATGAACTACAGAACGGTGTGAGATTAGAGAACGTGAGAGGGGGCGGGTTTGGGGGGGGGGGGTGACGAACGGCTCGCTTCCTGATCTGAACCTCAGCTCATGTTTCAGCGTCGCTTCCTCGTCATCGTTAGTTTATTTTCTTATTCACTCCAACGAGCTTCACGTCGATCGGCGTCCCACTTTCTTCACACTCTGAACTGTTTTGACTCGTCCTTCCTCATCATCATCATCATCATCATCATCATCATCATCATCATCATCATCATCACCCCAACTCCTCCTCTCAGAGATCAGGAGGTCACCTCAGATATGAGGTTCACGTCTGTAAACATCTGGATCGTTCTCCTCGGTGAGTCTGTCACTGAAAACGACACGTTAAACCAAACTGATTCTAAATGTTATTGTTATGGATGAAGGGCGGCTTAGTGGTTTAGCATGTTCTCCTCTCAGCACTAGGGATTCCCGGTTCGAATCCCCATCTGAGTGGAGTTTCCATGTTCTCCCCGTGTCCGCGTGGTTTCCTCCGGGTTCTCCGGGTTCCTCCCACAGTCCAAAAACATGGATCAAGTCAATTGAATTCTCCAAATTGCCCCATATAGAGTGTGTGTGTGTGTGTGTGAGTGAGTGTGTGCCCAGCGATGGATTGGCGCCCTGTCCTGGGTGTATCTGCCCAGCGCCCGAAACGTTCTCCTCTGGATGGGCATGGGGAACCCCCCCCCACCACCGCGACCCTAATGGATAAAGGATAAAGCAGAAGATAATGGATGGATGAATTGTTATGGATACTGATTCTCTGATGGGAGGTGGGGTTCGGCTAATATGAATAATATGAGTATTATCTCTCGCTCTCTCTCTCTCTCTCTCTCTCTCTCTCTCTCTTAAAAAGCTTATATATCAGAATGGACATATATTTAAGACATAAGTGAGATATACAGTAATAAGAATATGGTTTGTTATATATGTGTGTGTTATATGTTTAGCCCGAGTGAAGCTGCTTTAAGACGATGTCCCTAAAGCTCCATAAAGACTTTTTTTTTTTAAATAACGAGGACGTGTTGAATTTGGAGTTTCATTTCTGTGTTCGACTCTTTAAGACGTTTGGTCATTTCCACTGAGACCTTTAACCCCACAGCGTTAAGGAGACACTTCTGTTTTCCTGTCACAGTTCACGATGACTCTATTCATCATGATTCAATCGTTCATTTTCTCATCTAGGTGGCTTAGTGGTTTAGCATGTTCTCCTCTCTGCACTAGGGTTTCCCGGTTCGAATCCCAAGCTGGGTGGAGTTTGCATGTTCTCCCCGTGTCTGTGCGGGTTTCCTTCGGGTTCTCCGGTTTCCTCCTACAATACAACAAAATGGCTCAAGGTCACTTGAATTCTCCGAATTGCCCCATATACAGTGTGTTTCTGTGTGAGTGAGTGTGTGCCCAGCGATAGATTGGCGTCCTGGCAGATACACCCAGGACAGGGCACCAATCTATCGCTGGACACACACTTACTCACGCAGAAACACACTCTATATGGGGCTATGTTTTTGGACCGTGGGAGGAAACCCATGCGGACACGTGGAGAACAAGGAAACTCCACCCAGATTGGGATTTGAACCGGGAATTCAAAGTACTGAGAGGAGAACATGCTAACAACTATCTATCCATCCATCCATTATCTTCCGCTTCATCCTCTATTAGGGTCGCGGGGGGGAGGGGGGGGGTTCCCCATGCCCATCCAGGGGAGAACGTTTCGGGCGCTGGGCAGATACACCTAGGACAGGGGGGCAATCTATCCCTGGGCACACATACGCTATATGGGGCAATTTGGAGAACGCAATTGACCTTGATCCATGTTTTTGGACTGTGGGAGGAAACCGGAGAACCCGGAGGAAACCCACGCGGACACGGGGAGAACATGGGAACTCCACCCAGATGGGGATTCGAACCGGAAATCCCTAGCGCTGAGAGGAGAACATGCTAAACCACTAAGCCACCGTGCCGCCCCTAACCAATATATATATATATATATATTATGTGTGTAAAAGGAACCGTATCCGTGGAATCACAAATCACTGTGGAAGGAATTGTTGGAGGAACAGCGTCATTCAGCTGTTCTCATCAGCATGCTAGAACCAACATTAAATATCTCTGTAAAGCACCATGTACGGAAAATATGCACAAACTGGTTGCATCTGATCAGCCACCTAAAGGAAGATTCACCCTGCATGACCCCGGCACTGGAGACTTCACTGTTAATATCAAGAACCTCCAGACCTCAGATACCGGAACTTACTTTTGTGGAGTGGACAGACATGCAGCGCTGGACACGTATACTGAGGTGGAACTTAAGGTTGTAAATGGTAAGCGTTCCTGCCTTCATTAACACTTTAAAAACCAAATACAGCGTCTTTTAAAAATAACAGAAGAAGGGCCTGTAATCAGAACCGTCTTGACCTTCCAAACTGACGGTCCACAATCTCAATCCCCCCACCGATTCGGTCCGGAACCTCGGGTTTCACAATGGACTCCCACCTTAAACTCTCTGATCATGTGATCAAAGCCGGCCCGTTCCTGCAGATTCCTTCTTTACAACATCAGGAAGATCAGACCCTTATTGACGGAACATGCGACCCAACTGCTGGTTCAAGCCCTAAGTCCTATCCCGGCTTGATTATTGTAATGAGTTACTTGCTGGTATCCCAGCTTCCACAATCAGATGTCTTCAACTGATTCAGAACTCTGCAGCCCGACTCGTGTTTAACCCCCAAGAACTCGTGTCCCTCCATCGCTCGTGTCCCTCCGTCGCTCGTGTCCCTCCATCACTCATGTCCCTCCGTCGCTCATGTCCCTCCGCTCATGTCACTCATCATGTCCCTCCGTCCATCACTCCGTCATGTCCCTCCATTGTCCCTCCATTGGCTCCCTGTAGCTGCTGCATTCAGTACAAGTCACTGACTCTGATCTACAGAACCATCTCTGGATCTGGCCCCTCCTCCCTTCACTCTATCTTTTCAAAATACACTCCGACTCGTTCACTTCGCGCTGGTGATGATCGCCCCCTGGTGGTTCCACCTCACCGAGGAGCTGATTCTCACTCCGTGGCGTTCACCACAGCAACATGATAGTACGATCTTCCCAACTCTGTCCATAAGAATCACTGAGCAGCTTTAAGAAACTACTGAAGACGCATCTCTTTAACAAAAACCTGTTATAATAAAAAAAAAGGGGGGGGGGGGGCGCAGCATCAAATAACAATCAGGTTTGATGAATCTACAGTGGAGTTGTTTTTCTGCAGAACTTCTGACTGTAATGTTCTCATTTGTAAGTCGCTTTGGATAAAAGCGTTGGCTAAATGTAAATGTAAATGTTGTAATTAACTGGGATGCTGGGGGTTCAGGTTAAACTAACAATGTTCATAACCATTAACCGAGTGTAGCTCTGATGTCATGTAGTTTATTTCCATTCTCTGATGCCTTTAAATCTTTCTATTAAAGCACCTTCTCAAACCCTTCCCATGTTTACGAAGAAAATCCCTCCAACGTTATCAACAGTTTTCTACAAAATCTCACTGACGACGCACCAGTCGACTGGCAGCCTCTCACAGGGAGGTAAGATCTCTTCCAACGCCTCATTTTGTATCACTCAGAAATCTACAGATTCAATTCTAATTAATGAAGCACGTTTTTCCGTAAAACTGCTTTATACAGCTTTACAAAAATCAAAGGCCTGCAATCAGACATGGACTCGAAAAAAAGCTCTATGATGTTTGAGTAGAAACCTTAAAAGGACCCAAGAATTGACTGAGCAGGTTATATCTGAGCAGACCTGCGATGTTGTCAGTCGTTAAAATGCTATTGACAGCATCATCCTCGCAGTTCGTCCCATCGCTCAACATTAACTCATGAGCACGAAATGGCAAGTTTTGTAATCTCAAGGTCATGACCTCAGAAGAATAAATGACCTCTCTGGAAGGCCGGTGGACGATCGTTCATTCAGTTGATTTATTCTGGGATGAACCTATTTGTTGTTATTTAGGCTTAAGGAAGCAGCCTTGTGACCTGAAGGTCCCCGGTTCGATATCCAGGCCCAACAAGTGCTATGGCTGAATGCACCTGACCCGGGCGCCATGTATAGGACTGCCCACTACATTTTGTGTGTGTGTGTGTGTGTGTGTGTTTCACTGGGTCGAATGTTTTTTGTTTGGGTTAAATGCAGGGGACTATTCCTCTGTATCACTCTGTTTCACTTTACTTTATTATTTATCTGTACTTATGATATTATTTTTAGGGCCCACAGATCCCTCGCTCTATGTGGTGGTGGTTCTGGTGGGTGTTGTCATTTTAATCGGCATGGCTGTTTTTTTGACTCATGGAAAGGTGTTGGATCATGAGGTGGGTGTAGTTCTTTTATAATTGTTTATTGTGGTGTTTCAGCTGTATATGGAATCCATCCATCCATTATCTTCCTCTTTATCCTCTATTGGGGTCGCGGGGGGGGTGTTCCCCATGCCCATCCAGGGGAGAACGTTTCGGGCGCCGGGTAGATACACCCAGGACAGGACGCCAATCCATCGCTGGGCACACAATCACACTCTATATGGGGCAATTTGGAGAACTCAATTGACCTTGATCCATGTTTTTGGACTGTGGGAGGAAACCGGAGAACCCGGAGGAAACCCACACAGACACGGGGAGAACATGGGAACTCCACCCAGATGGGGATTCGAACCGGGAATCCCTAGCGCTGAGAGGAGAACATGCCAACCACTAAGCCACTATGCCGGAATAGAGCTGATGTGTTTAGAGCTGATTATTTAAATGGTAACTAAACTGGAGAAGGTTTCACTGAAATGTAATGTTTTCTTTTCTCAGCTGCTGCAGAGTCTTTCGTTTACAGACACGACGTTCGAATCTGAGCCGAGAGATGAGAGCGTTTACTCATACGTTCACTTCACCGTCTGCAAATGAACGACCTCCTGCACCCTCTGTTATTTATTAACATTTACGTCTTTATATAGCAACGGTCACATAACCCGCATCGTCCACGTCACAAAAACCCGAATGCACCTTATTTCTTTTATTATGTCGACGGTTATAAAGATTGTGGATGATGAAGAATAAACCACACGGATCATTAACGATGCTCACAGAATCACGATGTTATTACAAATAAAATAAAATAAAGAGGAAAGCCGATCTGATTCTCACTGTGACGATACGACGATGTAAACCATTTCAAAGATGAAGTGTAATTAAAATGTGCAAACAAATTCCTTTTAATAACTCGACACAAAACCTTCAACCTGCCAGCCAAAATATTTACAATGCTCTAAAATATCGCATAATATCTTATATTATCTCATAATATCTCATATTATCTCATATTATCTCATAATATCTCATATTATTGAGAAATGTGTTTGCATTTAGTTGAGCTTAAGTATCTGATTAAATGAAATTAATTTTTCGTTTTCTTTAAATATTCGTTCATGTCGTGTCCTGGTTTCTTCGGTTCTTCTGCGCTGATGAAGGGAAGCACCTTGCTCAGCCACCTCCTGTACTGCTGTCTGATCTGTGAATCAGAGGGAGAACGTGAGCCGGACCATGGGCTGGACGCACCGGATCATCAGACCTCTGACATCATCATGAGCTGAACATCCGAACCTTTTACCTCGGGGTTGAAGACGCAGTGCACGAAGAAGATGATGGTGCCCTGCTGCGAGTTCAGAACCAAAAACAGGATATTCAGGATGATGTTGTCTTTCATGAAGAAGCTGAGCGTCCACGGACAGCCGAGGATCAGGAACTGCAGCAGCGCTTTGAAAACCAGGACGCTACGGAAACAGAGTGAGAATCACAGAGCTGAACTCAGCAAACGGAACATGGGTGGGGGGGTGGGGGGGGGGGGGGGGCGTGTACCGTGTCTCCTTCAGCTGCACCACCTTCTTATCCAGGTTCTTTATGGCTTGTCTGATTCTGAAGAGGATGATGCTGCAGATGAGGATGTTGACCTGAAAGAGACGAAAACTGTGAAGGACCGGCGGCACGGTGGCTTAGTGGTTTGGCGCTAGGGATTCCAGGTTCGAATCCCAATCTGGGTGGAGTTTGCATGTTCTCCTCGTGTCTGCGTGGGTTTCCTCCGGGTCCTCCGGAGGAAACCCAATTGACCTTGATCCAAAAACATGGATCAAGGTCAATTGAATACTTCAAATTGCCCCATATAGTGTGTATGTCTGTGTGAGTGAGTGTGTGTGTGTGTGTGTGTGTGTGTGTGACTCACACTGAGAATAAAACCAACTGGACCCAGAAAGCTCCAGGTGAAGCCACGTTCTTTACTGAGCCAACACCTAGAGGACGGAACGTCATGGTCAGACACTCAGATCATCATTCGATTCTGAATTCGATTCATTTGGAATGAAGATGGAACCTGCCGGGTTCCGTGCGCACTCACTTCTCACTGTTATACCCATCAGGAACCAGTCCGGCCGACAAGCCCACCACGACCAGGGGGATGACGTAGCCTATGATCATCAGGTATCTCGCCTCGAGCACCTCGGTCTGCTCCGATTTGAATTTCGAGAGGTTGGTTACGAAGATGAGGAGGAGGTAGGCTTGAACCAACATCCACACGAAGGCAGAGAGGAAGAGGAAGTGCAGGATCCCGGCCATCGCTTTACATACGCCCTGAATCCAGAGACAACACTCTGAGCTTTTGGTTCTAAAAAAACGGGAGTTTAGAGCGAGGACGGCACTCACCTTGGCCTGTACTTGCTTCAGGTAGGTCTGCGTGACCAGCAGGAGGAGCTGCGCCAGCAGCAAGCTGGCACACAGGTTAATCAGCGCCGCGTTTGTGACGGCTTTGTTCGGCCGAGCGGCGGTCAGCGTGATGAAGGCCAGACCCAGGAAGACCAGGCCCACCGGCATCAGCACGTTGTTTAAACTCTCCAATTTATGATCCTCCTGATACTACAGATCAGATCGTCATCATTATAAAACGGGTCGTTCCGCTCCTGAAATCTGATTGGCTGAGCTGTTTGTCCAGCCGTGACATCATCAACAATGACACACCCCTCTGAGCGCTTCATTTTTATCAATGCGTGATATCCATCCAACTATCCAATCATTATCTTCTACTTCATCACTCACCACTACTAGGGGGGGTTCCCCCCCATGCCCATCCAGGGGAGAACGTTTCGGGCACTGGGCAGATACACCCAGGACAGGGCGCCAATCTATCACTGGACACACACTCACACAGACACACACACTCTATATGGGGCAATTTGGAGAATTCAATTGACCTTGATCCACGTTTTTGGACTGTGGGAGGACACCGGAGAACCTCGGAGGAAACCCACACGGACACGGGGAGAACATGGAAACTCCACCCAGATTGGGATTCGAACCGGGAATCCCTAGCACTGAGAGGAGAACATGCCAATCTCTAAGCCACCGTGCCACCCAATGCGTGATGTACAATACATCACTTTCCAGATGTTTCACAAACTGTGTTCTGTGATTTGGACGCTAGATTACATCCCAGAAAACCAGATTATTGACGATTTTGCTTTTAATAAACGTATTTATCTCGAGGTTGTGTATTATTGTGAATAAATCACAGGAAACGTAATAACCCCTCTTTCCCGTGATATTTTCCCAATAATGCCCCACCCACACCCTCCTCGTTGCTTTAATACCATCCTGCTTTTATTTATTTCTACACAGAACCGACTCATCGTTTAGAGTTGAATACTGAGGCCTGGTTCCGCTGAAGAACCGTCCCCTTCACAGGTCGCTTACCGAGTCCGGATCCAACTGCATGATCAAAGCAAAGGTGGACAGATGATTACAAGAGCAGATGGTGTAACTGGTATTAGTACTTGTGACGCGGCAGCCGTCCTCCACCCAGTTCTCCATGTTCCAGTACACACACAAAATGTTGCCCCTGAGGGTAGTCTGAGTAACAGAGGAGTGGAACCTCACCATGTGATCGGAACTCACATTTAAAGCTTTAAAGTTAAAAAAACAAACTTACATTCAGGTGAAGGAGGGTGAAGTTGACCGGTTTGGTCAGATGTTTATTCCTGGTTTTCGGGAGCGTGGCAGACACCACATTGGACATCATATAATTTTTGCCAGTAGAATGTGATCGCAAAAGGTTCGGTGGAAAAATGGCCTCCATGTTAGCGTAGTTAATGAAGGCCACGGCAGCATGTCCTACGATCAAACCAAATTAAATTATAGTGAAAAACTTTAACGATCGACTGAAATATATGAACAAAATATTAACGAGCCACACTGTCGCAACATCAGGATTTAATAAAACAGAATTATATGAAATGACATAAAGGGTCTGAAACTGTGTGCTATGCCTCAGCGGACCAGCAGGGGAGTGCACATGAGTCTGGGTGGAGAGATGCATCTCTCCCAGCCTGCGGGGACCAACAGCTCGCTCACTGGGTGGAGTTCAGTCAGAACACCATCTCCCAGAATTCCACAGTGTGACGAGACAAACAGCCTCCACCTGACGAACTCTAATTATTCAGATCCAATCAGAATCGCGCTGTCAGAGCGTTGTTAAGGGTGAGTGGATCGTACGGTGTGTTTGTGTGGTTTACTAGAATAATAAATAAATCATATATATAATTAATTAATATATATATGTATATTATTTAATATAATAATAAATAACAGAAAAAAGATGAAAAGTGATCGTCATGTGTAAAAAAAAAAAAGTTTATAAAATGAAGGTAAAATGTGTTCCGCTGTATCATAGAGAGGGAACAGCCACGGTGGCCGCACTTGCCTCATTTATTATAATAATTACATTTTATGTCACCAGAGGGCAGCAACAGACTGATCAACCTAATTTAGCCAATGAACAATTTATAAAAACATGTTCAAGTTATATGTGTATTGTGATGATGCACTTTAATCAATATATTAACTTATTAATGAGCATTAGTTAAAATCACAAAGGCTCTACTGTACCTTTGTTATTTTTGGAAATTCCAAGGAGATCAATATCCATGAAGGCTGTGCTTGTATTGAGAGGCGGTATGTTCCTCAGGCCATTGTCAGGTCCAACCACGAAAACTGTAACCTCTGCAAAGACATCAAACCAAACATCATTACGACATCATAACAGTGATGATATCATCCAGCGCACACGTGACTTACCCATATCGCTCATATTGAGACTGGATTGGTTGTAGGTTTCGGTTTCTTGCACCAGAAAAGACACCAGTCGCTCTGTTAAATTCACAACAGTGTTTCCGTATTTTATCGTGTTATTTATGTTTGCGGGATTTGACGCAACATTGTTTGTGAGATTCATTATGAGGGATAAGTACTCTGTTAGGACCTATCCAATCAGCAGAGAGGAAGAAATTATAATCAGAAGCAATGGTTGAATAATGTTAATTAATTTTTCAAAGTCTTTATACATAATTAAATATTCGGTTGAATTCTGCTCTACCTCATTTGATATCGGTTCAGTGACATTCATGAAGGTTTGCAGGTAGTCGCTAGAACATGCAGCGGTGGGGTTGTTCTGAAAGAAATACGATCATTTAGGATCCAGAGACATTTAGAAATAATAATAACACCGAAGACGGACGTTTGTCTCAACAGTGAACATGTCGGTTAAAGACACAGAATACAACAGGACAGAACCGAGACCCAGACAGGAATGTGTCCAACATCTGAGATTCTCAGAACAGTAAGACATTTATAAATCCAACAAATTTCCTTTAAGGAATCTTTGAATCCATACCATGCATTCCTCGGGGAGAGTGGGAACTAGAAAAAAAGAAAATAAAGCATATTTACAACCAACAGGGGGCGGAGTCATTTATCAACTCTGTAAAAAAGTCAACCAAGCTTCACTACTTCGCTTTAATTTTGGATTTGTCCAGCTGCAGTGGAAAGTGCGTCAGTTTAGGGCAGTCACCTGCTGGGGGCAGTGTTATGCACGCTGAGGAAACGGGCTTGCAGACTCTACCCAGAAATGACCTTACACGCCTCCAACCAGCAATAGAACCAACAGGGGGCAATATATATGTAAATTATAAATTACAATATTTTCAAAATATACGTTATATTATATATTATATTATACTATATAATTATAATGAGTATAACAGTTACTATCTTTTATATAATAACAGGTACTGCTATACTTACTAATTTATGGCTGCAATAACATTATTATTAATGTTATTGTTATTTATCATTCATATAACCATATTGCTGCTGTTACTATTATACCTTTATATTATTTATCATCTGTGTTTTATATATTATTATTTTATATGCCTTAAAAACCCGTTGAATGTTTTATGGATACATGTTGACTTGCACTGTGTTTTTCTGTCGATACGAAGGACCACTCGGAATTTCGTTGTATTGTGTGCAATGGCAATAAGGCTCGCATTTTTCTTAAACTCATAACCGCTAAATAATGTAAAATATTAACATTAAAATAATTAACTAGTGCAGCGATTAAACAGATGAATCATTAACACGGTGATGTTTTTTCTCTCTCTGTTTCTTGTGATGTATAAATGAAACGTGTCCACGCTGATGATTTACCTGCGCATCCCAAAAACTTATTCTCAGATGAAAACAGGACGCTGTACCCATCTTCACAGACGCAGCTCCCACTCACGAGCCCGCAGGTGGCGCGGTCGCCACAGGATTCATTATTACACACAGAGAGACCTGAGCGAACAAAGAAAAAACATCGTGTGAGAACGTTTCATTACAATGACAGAGACCCTGCAATGAAGTCAACTCAACACAGAACCCGAACAGAAGCCGAGAGATACAATTCAGAATAATACTTATATAATACTTATATATTACTTACATACTTATATACATACATACAATACTTATATTAATAAAAGAATAATACTTATATTTATAAAGAATATAAAAATAATAAAATAAAATATAAATACTGGATGTGCGTTATTGGTGGGTCAGCGATAAATCCAGTGGCAGCGAGTTTTTTTTTTACTCACTGATGCAAAATATTTTAATTAAATACTTTTAATGACGTAAAATAAAACCAACCAAGTCCGTTAAGACTCATATAGACTCAGACTCACGTGTGGAATATGTTCCACTGATGGGCTGGAGGTAGAATACGTAGACCCCTCCGCCGCAGTCCGCGTAGGCCGGCTCGGTTTCGTTGCACGTGTTCAGATTGATGAGTCCAGAGGTGTTGGTGGTTGCGTTTGATAGATTAGAAACGAAACTCTTAGACTTGCTGGGACAGGTCGAGACCAGTCGGGCTCCACTGGCGCCGGTGAAGCGGTACCACCCCGCTGTCAGGTTCCGATCGCTCTGTTTCCAGGAGCTCGAGCAATAGCCGACGTTCCTCCAATCCTCTGTCAGATTTTTATACAACCAGCAGCTGTCTGCGGAACCAAACATCAACAGAATAATTCACTAAGATTGAACTGTGGCGCGAAGCATTTCATTACATCAATCAACGTTCGACTCACAACAAAGAAAAACTGTATGGGCGAAAGTATCGGGGCAATATACATAAATACAGGTGTATTTATGATGTCACATTCTAAATTCTGTGACTAATTCTAAGTCTAAATTACTGCTCTCGAGTGCAGATTTCAGTATTTTAGAAAGGCTTACACACACACACACACAAAATACCATTTTGCGCAGAGCCCGTGTTGATGACCGCAGTCAGTAAAAAAAACGCAGTCCCTGTCAGAGAAGTTCAAACAACACAAATTATTCAAAACTCTTTTTATTAACGTAATTTTTAGCCAAAAAAAATCGATCTTGACACTTACGAGACAAAATGGACCTCATGTTGTATCTGTATTGCTGCTCTGGGCTGGTGTTGGAGGTGATGGTGGTGGAGCCCCAGTGAACATCTGAACTCCAACAATTTGTTCAGCTTAATCGCTAAATGAAGGGTAGCACAATGTGGGCGGAGCCAACCTCGCGTGACGTAACGGCGCCCGAACGAAATAAATTAAACAAAATGGCATCACAGGGACACGGCTTCGGTTCATATGGAAACAAAGGCCGATCTGTTGCGTCCTGCAGTTGAAAGATATTCAGGACTTTCAAGAATCATCATGAGATAATATTCAAATGATCAGCGTGGGTGCACTGATGTGCTGAACTGTCCATGTGACCTGTGACCGTGTTCTGTCAACAACTAAAAAATCAACCTTAACCGTGGCCAGTGTTGGGTTTAACATCTATAACTAAACTAATAACTAAGAAAGCACATTTATCTACATAAAGTGGTTAGCATGTTCTCCTCTCAGCGTTGGGGTTCGAAGTTCGAGTTTTCATGTTCTCCACTTGTCCGTGCATGTGGGTTTCCTCCAGGTTCTCAGGTTTCCTCCCACAATTCAAAAACATGGATTCAAGGCCAATTGAATGCTTTAAATTGCCCCATGTAGTGTGTGCCTGTGTGAGTGAGTGTGCCCAGCGATAGATCGGCACCCTGGTTGGGCATGTGGACCCCCCCCCCCACGAGACCCTATGAACTGAACTGTGGAATCAGGAGGTGTAGCTGTGGTTCTGCAAACTGCTGTTAAAATCCTGAATTAATAATAATAATAATAATAATACATTTTATTTCAAGGTGACTTTCTAATACCCAAGGACACCCGGCAGCAGGTGAGACATGTAAATAACATTAAAATAAGAACACATTAAAATGATAAAACTTAAAATATCATTGATTATAATGAAAAAGCGATTTTAAACAGGTGAGTTTTGAGTCCAGATTTAAACAGAGAGAGTGATTCTGTATTTCTTAGAGTAGAAGGGAGTGAGTTCCAGAGTCGGGGAGCAGAGAATTAATTAAAGGGTTAAAACACAAATCCAATCGCACAGTTATAAAATAATAAAATACAAATGAATTAATGTTATATTTGAATAACTGAGTCATGACAACCTGCATAATTACAGCCGCACAGCTATTTCCGCCTCAGGCAGCATGGTGAACAATACAACTTTGTTTTTATTTTACCTGAAAGTCAAATGACCTCCCGTTCTCCCGAGGTCGATTTATTGCGTCGCAGCAGCTGATCGTGTACAAACAGATTTCTAATTCTATTTACATTTTTTCCTAGTTTAAAAAAAAAAAAATTCTAATGACTAAATACCTTTTTCACCTTTTTCTAATGTATCTGCGGCTGAGAATGTGAATTTCCACACTGTGGGGCAAATAAAGGTCTATCTTATCTTCTCTTATCTTTCTCCTGTCACAAAGTTCCAGAACAAACAGAACACACTCCTTCCTCCTGCTTTAATTCTGTAACACAGTTGAGATGCTGCTGCTGATGTTGCTTGCACACGGTGTTGAATGTTATACACATTTATGGGGTGATGATCTGGTGAGTGATGGTCAAGCATTTTAAACTATGACATCACCGTTAGGTCTCACCCATCAGCCGCAAGTGTCTCTCTTGTAAGCAGCAGTGTCGTCTGTTTAAATGTTGACCTGCTGTGTTTTGGGAGATATGAGCCATGTTAATGTGGACATATAAAGGCTCCATTCGACGCACATGCAGAGGCGGCCCACATCTGGAGCAAGTGTAGCAAGGAGGACGTGATGGAAAAAAACACTGTACACATAAAATAATATAAAATAATGTATCATTTTATTTTTGAAGTTGTTGAACTTCTGCACATAATTTGTCCAACTGTATGATGGTACCTCCTCTGATTAATGACTCTATTGATGTTCGGATCAGTCAACCTGCCTGTGGTGGATTTGCATCTGCACAAAACTCAACAAACAAGTTGAAACTGAAAAACACGGAACCGGGGCAGCAAAGAAATAAGAGAAAATAAAGCAGCTGATAGAATGTCTTCTGAAGGTTTTAACTGCTGAACATAAGCATGACCACCAGTCGCCATCATCATCATCATCATCATCATCATCATCATCATCATCACAATAATAATAATAATAATAATAATAATAATAATAATAATAATAATAATAATAATAATAATAATAATGATGATGATGGGCGGCACGGTGGCTTAGTGGTTAGCACGTTCGCTTCTCAGCACTAGGGATTCCCGGTTCGAATCCCCATCTGGGTGGATGGGGTTTGGTTTCCTCCGGGTTCTCCGGTTTCCTCCCACAGTCCAGAAACAAGCATCAAGGTCAATTGAATTTTCCAAATTGCCCCATATAGAGTGTGTCTGTGTGAGTGAGTGTGTGCCCAGAAATAGATTAGACCCACTGTCCTGAATCTGCCCAGAACCCGACATGTTCTCCCCTGGATGGGCATGGGGAACCCCGGCCCCGTGACCCTAGAAGAAGATAAAGTGGACGATGATGGATGGATGATGATGACAGTGGCGCAGGTAGTGGTTCTGATGCATCCCGCTGAGGAGGTCCTGGGTTTGCTTCCCTGGCAGAACAGACACAGAATCACAGATGTTTTTACATCAGCGCCCTCTACCGGACAGTGTTGTTATGACCAGTAAATCCGGTTCAGCTGTGTTTTCGTCACGTCGTGTCGCGTGCTCTGTTAGGTTTTGATTTCCACATTAAATACTTCTTTTCAATCCCTTCAGCTCGGGACTCTGTCCTTTCAAGCTGTGGCATCGCGAGGACGTAACAGCTGAGTATAATTTGCATGTTCTCTATGATCGCATGCACGTTCTCTGGAAATGTTAAATTTGCTCTCGCAGTAAGATCAATTAACCAATCAGCTGATTGAAGAGAATTAAACACTTTCACCAAATCACGCTGCTCTAAAATAATTAACCTAATGTAAGTACAATATCGTTTTAATTTTACATCATACCTATAGTGACCACAAGGGGGACCCACGCTTATACTGGAGGCGTTATATTACAAATGTTATGTTAATAAGGTCAGATGCACTTGTCCGAGTTAAGTTTTGGCCCAGAGGTGTAACATTTTTTGGTCCTCTATTATAAATTAAAAACAAAATATAAAAATCTAACATTAATAATCAGATTCTAGCAATTTAACTACCATTTTAAATAACAAGATCAACAATCTTACAGCAACGTAATCTTTTATTTAACCTGACAGTTTATAATCACAGCTCCACAGTACATTCAGTTCAACTCCATCTTCAGGACCACGTATCTGCTCAGAGCCTCCTCCGGGCTTAATAACGCATCAGTGGGAGAGAACGATTAGGGTGAAAACATCTGTCGGATAATTATATACCGTATTCCATCTGAATATGTAACTGAAAAAACGCTAAATTTGAAAACTAAAGTATTAAACATTCACTGCACACTGTAAAGATCTTTGTTCATACAGTTAACTTTAACTAAACTCTCACTTTATGAGTTAACAGGAAGTTAATTCAGGTGACATATTTACATTTTTTTAAGCCCGGGGTGTTGTATTGTGTTGTGTTGTGTGTGTTGTGTTGTGTTGTGTTGTGTTCTGTTGTTGTGTTCTGTTGTTGTATTGTGTTATAGACAATAATGCCATTAGTGTCTATTTCCAAATTTCATGAGAATCGTTCAGTTTCCTGGTGCGATAGCTGCACACCAGCAGTGCAGGTCACGTGTCAGATCTGACATGCAAATCAAAAGTATAGAAACAAAATAAACGAATAAACCGGCATTTAAACGTAAAGCTGAAGCTAAAGAACCTCAACTCAGCGTTCAGAAAACAAGCTCCAACAAAATGAAGCTCACGATTCTTCTGCTAACATGTGAGTACAACAACCAGTTAACATCAGCGTGGACGACAGACATATACATATACCAGAGATTGGTATGTTCTCTTTGGGGTCGCTTTTTTAATCAGCGTGATTTTACGGGGCGTTTCAGTAAAGAATTGATTTGATTAAATTTGATTAGATTTATATTTATGAATTAATTAATTGAAGCTTATGATTCATTAACTGTTGCCTTCTGCAGATGTCGCGCTGTTCTCATCAACGGCTTCTGAAAATGACAGTAAGTAATAATCATATTATATACGTATATGTATATCATATAATAATAATTAGTCACTATTGTTACTGATCTTATCGCAATCTGATCGCACATCCTAAAAACTTTCTAACAAATAAGCTGAGATGCTAAATTGAACCTATATCCGTATCAGTTGTAACAGTTTATATATTTTCTGTGTTCTTCAGATACCCTGCTGACCTCAACGACATATTTTGAAGATTCCAGTAAGTAATAATGATGATGATTTATTATTTTCATAAACTGTAAGGAATTTTAATCAGAGATTGATGCACAATACGATGTTCCATACAGAATGACTCTGTGATGATTTGCAAATGCAGATCAATATTTAATTACTTAGTTATTTCATAATGCAATTGCAATTTTATAATTTCTCTCTCCTCTAAAAACTTTCTAACACGAAAATTAGAGAAACTAAAATGCTCCGATAAATGTATCACTTGTCACTGTTCTTATAAAGTAAAGGACTTTTTTTCATTTTTTTTCTGTTGTGTTTTGTTGTTTTTTTCCACAGGTGTCACTCCGTCATCAACAACAGCTTATAAAAGTAAGTAATAATAATGATAATAATGTTATGATTAATGCAGTCTTGTGAATTGTACATATTATAAATCAGATTATAGAAGCTCAAACCCGAATTACCTGACAGTGTGGCCTCATTCCCCTCAGTCTTCCTTCAGTCGGACCTTTTAAAGATGCTTTGGTTGTGACTTTAAAGGTGATGAGAGCGTAATCCACACAGTGAGAACATGGTCACATAAACAGAATATGAGATGGAACCAGCACGCAGTGGTCTTACTGTGGTGTTAAAATCCAAACCCAACGAGACGGTGTCGATAAAAAATGAAACTTTTTAAAATTAATATATATTATAAAAATCGTTTTGAAGGATCTTCATATATCTTTACTGTGCAATAAACATGCTGTTGTTTGTTTTTATTAGAATTTCATTAAAACCTGAAATTGAAGTTAATGTTTTAGATAAGAATGTTTTTTTATTCCATTTCTGAAAATGACGGTGGAAATTCTTTATATAATTTACAATAAATTAAATTAAATAACAAATGATAAAGTTTATAACACTGTATTAATGTTTATAATGATTATCAGCACAATACTTCAAACACAATTGTGTGTGTGTCTGTGTGTGTGTGTGTGTGTCAGTAATTTCTAGACTTTTATATCAGGTATTTACCCGAGTTAATGAGGGTTATGATTCCATACCTGCTTTTTAATTTCAGGTGAAACTCCGTCGTGCATGGAAAATGAACTTGAAAATGTCTGTAAGTAACACAGAATAAATAAATAAGAATGTTTTGTATGTTTCCTATTTTTATTATTCTGTGCTCAAAGATGTATGTTCTACAGTTTTTAAGTCGGAACCACAGAAATTTATAGGGATGTAGAACCTGTGCTTTTTAAAAACATGCCCTAGAGTCCATACCACACACACACACACACACACACACACACACACACACACCTCACACACTACACACACACGGCAAACCCATACCACATATGTTAAAGCCATAATGTACGAGGGGGCGTGGCATTATCATAAATAAACCCCATAAAGAGGTGTTATGAGTCCCGGCGTGTAGTGGAGTACAGTGCCACCTCTTTACTGTCACAGTAGTCTACCTCGGGCTGAAGCGGTGGCGCATAGGAAGCGCAGACCGCCGCGTTTACACGCACTGAAGGGAGCCAGGCACGCAGGTAGCAGATAACGGTTTTATTAAAGGTGCAGTGCACCACAAAACATGAGGTACGAAAAAGACTAAAGTGACATAAAACAAACGACCAGCACCGAAGACAAGAAACAATGGACATAAATACAAAAAGACACCCGACCACGTGCACAAGACAAACCAATGATAATACAGAGTTAATTAACGAAACTAATGAGCACTGAACGTTAATTAACTTAAACAAACGGGACAAAACACAAAACAGGTGACAGGTGCCCTAGGCACCTGTTACATTACCCCCGCCCCTGAAACACAAAACAGGTGACAGGTGCCCTAGGCACCTGTTACATTTACGTGATTTATTCACAATAATCCACAACCTCAAGAATCCGATATCTTTAATAAAACTCTTACAAACACACTATAATAAAAACAAGCTCTAATTCAGAAATGCATTTATTAAAAGCAAAATAGTTAATAATCTGATCTTCCATGATGTGATATAGTCCGGTTTTTAAAAAGTGAACGCTGATCGCTGAGTAACGGGATTCTGTAACTTTTGAAAAATCTTGAAAGATTTTGTTATTCAGCAGAATCTACTGTTACATTTATAACTTTACTAAAGTTATTTTTGACAGTCGCTGTATTTTAATGTTATTTTATTTATAATGCTGACTGAATTCTCTCTCTTTATTTTATTTATTCAAACAATCATCTGACTTCCTGTTGCTGATTTCTTAAAGTCTGGGATCTGCTGCTTGTGCCCTTTGATGGTATTATGACTTTCAACTTCATTAAACAGATTAAATTGGTTTGGTGTTGAATGCGATCTGTTTTTGTTTTATTTCAGCTCCATGGTTATCAAACTTTAAAAACTGTACGGTACGACCAATCAGTCTTTATTTGATTATTTATGTTTGATAATAAATAGTTATACATGGCCTCACATGCTTTATGCATTATAAAATGTTCGGTTGGGTCATTTTTCATTTCTTTTTCAGTATGTTAATTACAGATAGTATAATTAAAATTGTTAATATGTATAATTAGTATAATATGTTTATTATATTGTTACTCACGAATGCTGTCATTTGTATATTTTGCAGGTGATGACCTCAGCAGTGTGTGCACAGCAGTTCCTGGAGCAATTTCAGCTTTTCTCACCTGAATGCTTCGACTGGAATAATTATACCATGAGGGATTATTATGTGAGACTGATATTTTAGATCTACAGATATGAAATTGATGCGTTAATGTGAGTAATTCATTTAAAATCTGTTTTATTTTCAGACTTGTGCAGCGTCCCTGGCTACAGTGATGTATCTTCTGAAGCAAATACAATTATCAGCTGTTGATCAAGAAAACCTCATCCCTTTTACAAATACGGTTCTAAATGTCAGCCAACAAATAATATACATATTTACAAACAATACAAACATCTGCGGAAACATCACCCTGAGTTCTTTAGGTATGGATGTCTTTTAGCTGCATCACACTACATTCACAGTATACACTCTCAGTATACACTCACAGTATACACTCTCAGTATACACTCACAGTATACACTCTCAGTATACACTCTCAGTATACACTCACAGTATACACTCACAGTATACACTCACAGTATACACTCACAGTATACACTCTCAGTATACACTCTCAGTATACACTCACAGTATACACTCTCAGTATACACTCACAGTATACACTCTCAGTATACACTCTCAGTATACACTCACAGTATACACTCTCAGTATACACTCACAGTATACACTCACAGTATACACTCACAGTATACACTCACAGTATACACTCTCAGTATACACTCTCAGTATACACTCTCAGTATACACTCACAATATACACTCACAATATACACTCACAGTATACACTCACAGTATACACTCACAGTATACACTCTCAGTATACACTCTCAGTATACACTCACAGTATACACTCACAGTATACACTCACAGTATACACTCTCAGTATACACTCACAGTATACACTCTCAGTATACACTCTCAGTATACACTCACAGTATACACTCACAGTATACACTCTCAGTATACACTCACAGTATACACTCTCAGTATACACTCTCAGTATACACTCACAGTATACACTCACAGTATACACTCACAGTATACACTCACAGTATACACTCTCAGTATACACTCACAGTATACACTCACAGTATACACTCACAGTATACACTCACAGTATACACTCACAGTATACACTCTCAGTATACACTCTCAGTATACACTCACAATATACACTCACAATATACACTCACAGTATACACTCACAGTATACACTCACAGTATACACTCACAGTATACACTCTCAGTATACACTCTCAGTATACACTCACAGTATACACTCACAGTATACACTCACAGTATACACTCACAGTATACACTCTCAGTATACACTCACAGTATACACTCACAATATACACTCACAGTATACACTCACAGTATACACTCACAGTATACACTCTCAGTACACACTCTCAGTATACACTCTCAGTATACACTCACAGTATACACTCACAGTATACACTCTCAGTATACACTCTCAGTATACACTCTCAGTACACACTCTCAGTATACACTCTCAGTATACACTCACAGTATACACTCACAGTATACACTCACAGTATACACTCTCAGTATACACTCTCAGTATACACTCTCAGTATACACTCTCAGTATACACTCACAGTATACACTTCATACCTCGACTCGAGCAACACACCGATGACCACGTCCTGGATTAGAGAATAAAATATAATGACCTCATTTAAATAGTTTTACCAAATTACTTTTTGAAGCATCTCAAAAAAATACAAAATGGTTTAAAATCCTTTGTTCTGATTTGTGGATATGAACTGATTTATTTTTTTATTTATGGGTTTTATTGTCTCCTTCCTCTCCTTATGTTTTGAAACTGCACTCATTCGGCTTTAACGACAAAATCATCTGAAGTGATGCTGTGAGCTTTGAACTAGGTGCAGGGTTAGAGTTCGGTCCCATTCCCCCCCCCCCAACACACACACACACACACACACACACACACACACACACACACACACACACACACACACACACACACACACACACACACACCACACATTAACATGTGTAAATTCTGTTGATGTGTCTTCCTTTTTTTAGAGGTTCGGGTTCTCACTTTGAGTTCTCACTCCTTTGTGGGTGAAACTGCTCAGATGGAAACATCGAATGCTTCTGTGGATGTGGATCTCACAGGGGTCTCAGTGAAGAACAACGGTAACTTTTTATCATGCGTCGGAAAAATTGCTTCTCATTGTAGCTTAGCATTTAAACACGTTTCATTCTGTGAGTGAAATCACGTGTGTAATTAAGTTTTTTTTTAATATAATCATCTTCTATTTTTAGACTTTGCTGCTGTGTCCTTGTTGTCTTACACGGAACTGACAGATGTTCTCCAAGCGGACTTTTTCAAACCATCACTGCACCTACAGAGAACCATGATGTCGGCCGTGGTGTCCGTTAAACTGTTTAACACTAACGCCTCTCTCAGTCGACCAATCAATGCAACTCTAAAGCACTTTACCGTACGATCCACATCAACTCTTTAAATGATGTAAAATCAGTACCTTCTCTATAATCCTCCTTTTTATTATGATGTTCAGACTCCAGACCCCACACAACTCATTTCCTGTGTGCATTGGGACTCAGACGAATGGCTGGAGGATGGATGTACCGTCGTACTGACTAACAGAACACTCACAGTCTGCTCCTGCCTTCGCGTCTCTACTTTGGCTGTCATCATGACTTACATGGTGAGTTTATACAGATGTGTAGAACATCTGGTTCATCAGCAAACGGACCCAGAGCATGGATGATCTGTTGTTTTTTAGCATGACTGCGAGCTGTCGGTGTTCATCACCGTGATGAAGGCGGTGGGGCTGATGTTCCTGAGCTTCTCCTTAACGATCTTTGCTCTCATCTGTCGAAACACCAACGTGACCAACGTGACCAACGTGACCAACGTGACGGTGATCAATCTGTCAATCAACCTGTTCATTTATCACCTCATTGATCTGTTTAAAGGAAATTACTATTTCACATTAAATCCTCAGGAGGTAAGTTTAACTACACACACATACAAACACACACACAAACACAAACACACACACTATATACATATATATATACTGGTTTATATTTATATTTTAACGTTATTTTATTTTCTCCAGGCGTTGCATGAAATAATTGTGGTGATCCAGTATTACTTCCACGTCTCCGTCTTCGTGTGGATGTTCATGGAGTCTTTGCTGCTCCTCCTCTTACTGAGGAACCTTTTAAAAACCTCCTCAGATCAGAGAGAGGGGTTCAGCTGGAGGTGGTTGACTGCGATCGGATACGTTGTTCCTCTGATACTCGTCTGTGAATTTGTGATTATGTTTCCTGAAAGTTATGGAGATGAAAAGTGAGAAACATTGGAAATAAAGTTATTATTATTATTATTATTATTATTATTATTATTATTATTATTATTATTATTATTATTATTATTATCAATATTATTATAATCATTATCATTATTATTATCAATATTATTATAATCATTATCATTATTATTATCATTACTATTATTATCATTATTATTGTTGTTAATTAAGTTTTGTTTTTGTAGATGTGAATCAGCTAACTTAACTGATGTGCTGTTGGCAAGTGCCATCCCAGTTGGCTGCATTGTTATAGTAAGTATTATATATGTTCTTTTTAATAATATCATCTGGTTTCTTAAATTTTGGGTAATATCATGTCTAATTTATTCATGATATTATTATTATTGTTATTATTGTTATTATTATTTTATTATTATTATTATTATTACTTTTTATTATTATTATTATTATTATTATTATTATTATTATTATTATTATTATTATTATTATTATTATAAATGTTTTTTCTGAGTTTCCTTCTTTTCTTTTCTTTTCTATTTGCAGTTAAGTGTGATCCTCTATATCATCATCATCATCAACATGATCATCATTCTGAGTCGTCTCTATTATGGAGGAATGCCGAGCCCCTGTTTGGTGGATAAGCAGTTCGTCCTGACTGTGGTGTTTAAAGGTTTGGCTCAGTGCCTCATCCTCAGCCTTCCTGCAGTGCTGCTCTTTACTGGATGGAACTCTGAAGTGGTGAAGGTTCTCCTCCAATTCTTCGAATCTCAGCAGGGAACCTTCATCTTTCTTGTGCACTGTGTCTTCAACCAGGAGGTTAGTCCTCATCAAAGTTATACATCACGTGTCTGACCCCCAACCCATAATCCCGACTCCACTATTAATAAACCTGGAGTTTTTGAAGTTAAAAACAACATTTAGTTCTGACCTCACAGTTTAATTGTTATGCGGATCGATGTCACTGTTACATAAACCCATAAATCTGGATCTATTAAGGTTTATAACATTCATTCATTCATTATCTCCCGCTTTATCCTTTATTAGGGTCGCGGTGGGGTTCCCCATGCCCATCCAGGGGAGAACGTTTCGGGCGCTTGGCAGATAGATCCAGGACAGGGCACCAATCCATCGCTGGGCACACACTCACTCACACACACACACTCTTTATGGGGCAATTTGGAGAACTCAATTGACTTGATCCATGTTTTTGGACTGTGGGAGGAAACCAGAGAACCTGGAGGAAACCCACGCGGACACGGGGAGGACATGGAAACTCCACCCAGATGGGGATTCGAACCGGGAATCCCTAGAGCTGAGAGGCGAACGTGCTAAACCACTAAGCCACCGTGCTGCCCCAGGTTTATAACAGTTATACAAATAAAACAGTACAGCTCTTCTGATTATGGGTTCTGATGTATTATGGATTGTTATAAACTCATCTGCTTTATTTGATACTTCTGTGTTTCATGTTCAGCTCAGACAGAAGTGCAGGAGGATTCTTCTAACTGCTGTGTTCGATATCCAACTAGCTACAACCACCGAAACTCAGAACACAACCTGAACGTCTACACAATTCACCTGCGGTGTAAAATACGTTCTCTAAAATGTTTTTACATCTGTACTCATTATTTAAATACTTTAATTTTAATCTGTAGGTTCACTAGTTTTAGATTTTTAAAGAACTATATTCGCTATGTTGGGCGCTGCAGGGGAAATGGACTTTAATTATTTAAGCAGTAACGCACTCGAGGTTGTGTATTATTATCATTGACCAACACGTGTTTCAATGATGTGGTAATAAAGCTCTTTCTGAACTTGTAAAATTCTGTATTTGGTCCTCATTCGTACCCACAAAACACAGCACAATAGTTAATAAGTGAATTAAGTTAATAGTAGAGCTTTCTACTGTTAAAGTTCTTCAAGCAAGTATGGACTTCAAGGTATTTTTTTAAACCTAAAATCATCAGTCCAGTTCCAGAAAATTGGAATGAAAGCTGCACACTTAATGTTAATGTCTGTTTTACATTAAAGTACGGGTTAAATATAATTAATGGATCTTGAATACAACATTACATTCTGATGTGTTGTGATGGTTATTTAATCCCAGAGTTGACAGACCAGTGTTGTAAAAAATTTATTATTATTATTATTATTAATAATAATAATAATAATAATAATAATAATAATAATATAATGATAATAATGATAATAATTAGGGATGAGCTGCAATATTCGCTGATTCGACGATTCGATTCGGAGAACCGTAGTCGACTATGAACCTCATAGTCGAATGTACCATTTTGACCACATGGGGGTGCCCATGGCTGCTGCTAAGCATTAGTTTTTACATGAAATGTCTTTGTTTTCGTTATATATATAGCCTTTTGTTAAATAAAATCATCCTAATTTGTAGAAGAAAAAAGAAAAACAAAAAAAAGGTTTTCTTTTTTTAGAAAAACAAGTAAAATATATTTTTAAAAAATCTTTTTTTAAAAACTACGCTTATAGCGCCATCTTGTGGTGAAATTTTAACTGATTCGATTATCAGTCGACTATAGGGAAAATCTGACGAATCAGATTCGACTATGAAAATATGTAGTTGAATACAGCTGTCACGAGCACCTGCTCTGTGTGTCATGAGCACCTGCTGCACCTGTCCCTCGTTGTCGGTCCTCATTATCTCACTTGGGTGATTGGTTGGGTTTATCACGTGTTTAGTTGGTTTTCTATTTAATCTGTTTTATCCCGGTACTCTGGGCACGTCTTTGTTTTGCGGTTCTACACCCAACGTTACGTTCTGTTTTTGTTATCCCCGTTCTGTTGGTGCTTCGGCACCATATTTTAATAAATTCTGTTTGGATTTTAACCCGGTGTTCCTGTGGCCTCCTTTCGCATTTCCGCCACGGTGTGTCGCTGCGTTGACGTTCCGCGCAGGTCACATCGTGTGAGCGTCTCCCTCCGTCTAGACCGGCGGACGCTGCGGTGATGCGCGAGCGCGAGCGGTGTCCGCATTGTCCGGCGGACCCGCTCAACTCTGGGGGATTCAGGACAGGATGTGACAACAGCCCTAATAATAATACATTTTATTTCAAGGCGCCTTTCTAACACACCGTACCGCAAGTAAGACATGTACATAACATAAATATTAGAACACAGTAAAATGATAAAACTTAAGATAACATTGATTATAATAAAAAAGCGATTTTAAACAGGTGAGTTTTGAGTCCAGATTTAAATAGAGAGATTCTATATTTCTTAGAGTAGAAGGGAGTGAGTTCCAGAGTCGGGGAGCAGAGTGACTGAAAGCTCTGTTTCCCAATAGTGGCAAGACGAGAAGAAGGTACAGTTCAATGAATGGAAGAGGATGACCGAAGAGTTCGGGAGGAAGTGGCTATTTGAACCAAATCGGACAGATATGGAGGAGCAAGGTTATTTATAGTGAAATTGTATTACGTTTTAATCTGTGAGTTTGAGCGAGAAATGTTCTCCGTGTAAATGTTCGACTTCGGTTTAGTCACAAAAAAAAAACACATTCATGAGGAGCGATGTTGTATTTTCAATTCAACTAAGTCAATTCATACACAGGAAGAACATGCAAACTGCAGAAATTACTCGCCACGGAATATGCTTCATAAAATGTTGAACAGTTTATTTTTTCCGAATAAATGTAGATTAAAAACTATTAAATATATAACTATTGTGAACCCCCGCCCCCCACCCGTGATAATCTGTAACATTGCTGCATTGTTTATGCAAAAGTCGATGCAAATGCTGAAACCGTGCGTCTCCTGCAGTGATGCAAATAAAAAAGATTTACAGATATGAAAAGTGAGACCCGTCCAGTTACAGACCAACCACCTTCAGTAATGCTCCTCTGAGCTGCAGAGAAAAGGTCTTTTTATATTAATCACCTTTAAACATTCAGAGCGATGGTTCTCCTTCAGAACTGTGAGTACTCATTCACTTTTTGTTTATAAGTTTGTTTGTACATAAATGAATTAACGAAGAAATGCATATTAGATAGAAACCTGGGTATGACCGATCCTCATTTACAGAGACCGATATAAAGGATTCTGCTAAACCACAGTATATAATATAAAACATAATACAATCTTTTTTTTATTTTAATTAATTAAAACATTAGCAAAGATGAGAACAAACACGGCATCAATCCCTTTAGATAAATCTTTTACAGTTGAGGATGATATTATTAGCCCCCCTATGAAATTTTAAGTCTCCTCAAGATTCTGGCGAGATCCTTTTTAGCAGAGCAAGGCAGTTATAACAGAACATTTCTGAACATAAAATTTTCCATTAGAAGGACCAAAATATTTAGATTTGTGCACCAAAACATTATTATGTAAGAATAAGCTAAAATGACCAGGGACATTATTATTAGCCCCCTTTAAGAAATTAATTAATTTATTAAGTCATCAAACAAGCCACTTTTGTGCAGTGATGTGCTTTACCTTCACAGGTGATGTGCATAAAGGTAAGCAGGTGAAACAGATGATTGCACTCATTTAAGTTAAGTTAATTAACTCATTTAAGTTAAAACATGGTCTAAAAGCCTCATTATGGAGCTGGAAATCAGTTTGGACCTGAGAAAAATAATTATTGATGCACACAAAGCAGGAGAGGGATATACAAAGATATCCAAGTGTTTCCAAGTGTCAAGAACTGGAGTGAGAGGCATCATTCAGAGAGTCAAAGACAGCAACACAGTGCAGAAGAAGCCTGGCAGATTTCAGAGAGCCTGGAAAGAATACTAGTGAGAAATGTGTCGTGAGACCCCAGATTAACTTCCAAGGCACTGGCAAATGACTTGGCCACATCAGGAATCATAGTCTCTAAGAAGACCATCACTACAGCTCTGCACAGGAATGACCTGCGAGCGTGCAGAACAAGAAAAACTCCACTTTTAAGGAAGAGGCACCTTCAAGCCAGACTTAAGTATGCTCGGGACAACCTGGAGAAAGATTATTCATACTGGAAGCGTGTCTTATGGTCTGATGAAACTAAACTAGAGCTCTTTGGCCACAAGGACACTGCTTATGTTTGGAGAAAAAAAGGACAGGCATTCAACCCAAAGAACACCATCCCCACAGTGAAGCATGGTGGTGGGAGTATTAGGCTATGGGGATGCTTCAGTGCATCTGGAACTGGAAATCGTGTCAAGGTGGATGGAATCATGAATAAAGAAAAATGTCCATGTCCATGCCAGACAACCATCGAATATAGAGGAACTTGAGAGATTTGCCAAAGAAGAATGGGCCAGGATTCCTCAAATGACATGTGAGAGACTTGTTGTAAACTACAACAAACGTCTGCAGGCAGTAATCCAGCAAAAAGGATACACAATTGACTATTAGAGTGTGGGGGGCTTTTAATTTTGTCCCTAATAGTTTTTATGTTTTGTGTAATATCTTAATTTCTGAGTGGAATATAATATAGTGTAAGCATCCAAAATAAAACTATGTGGTGAATAAATCTATGTCTTAAAAAGCTGTGTTCAGTTTATTTTGCTCTGGTTAATATCACTTGGAAAATCCTTAGAAAACAAGGAATATTTTTTAAGGGGTCTAATAATATTGTCCTCAACTATACATCAACAGTTTTACATGTTAATATCCATATAATGTTCAACGTCAGACATTCAACTAAAGAGAACAGTCAATATTTGTCTATATTGTACTACAGGTTCAGATGAATAATGTGTTAATATATTAATATTGAACTCTGATTCTGATTCACTGCAGACGTCTTCGTGCTCTCACTGACGATGCTTACAGTCAGTCATGCTTTACTTCAAGGTGAGTAAACACCACAATAACACAGACAGACGTTACCGGCAGCAGTAAAGATCAGACTCGAATCCCAATCTAGGTAGAGTTTCCATGTTCTCCCGGGAATGTTCTAAATTGCCCCTCTATAATTTGTGTGTCCGGTTGTGTGTGTGCGAGTGAGTGTGTGCGCAGCGATAGATTGGCGCCCCGTCTGTCCAGCCCCCTAAACGTCCTCCCCTTCCACCCCCCCGACCCTATTAGAGGATAAAGCGAAGGAAAATAAATAAATGAATGACATGTTAATATTATTAACATTTATGTCTTTTGATTGTTGTAGATAATATTGGAACATCTTTTAAGACAAAGAAAAGCTCAAATGAAAAGAAAAAAACTCCAACAAGTAAGATTTAGATTCGTTTTTTGTTTCTTATTGCATTTTATTTGATGCTTTAATAAATATTAGCAGTAGTTATAACGTTAGAACTTCACTATATATCATCACTGTTCTCCTGATTCTTGTTTTGGATCGAGGAGCTCAACAGTACAACAGCATTCTACAGTAATGTATACACAGTATTATACCAACATGCGTAAAGTGCTTTATTAGAACCCGACCTGTTTATTTGTAATAATTGAAAACATTGAGGTGCATCATCAAAACCACTCGGTTGAAAACGTGGGTCCATCAGACTCTGTGTGGCTTTTGAATTCTTAACTTATTTTTGTTCCTCAAAATTATTCAAATTATTAAACTAATTAAAAATTTTTAATTATTTTTGTTCCTCATTAAATGATAGAAACATAAGGATCTTGGTTTAAAATACATACATCTTTTCTGAAATATTTCTGGACATATTTACTTGTTTTTGTTTTTTTTTTCTTCAGAACTCATGAAAGGCGTAGATTGTGAGGTAGGGTGTGTTGATCTGTTCATTTTAAAATTATTTTTAAATAATGAATGATGATGATGTCGAGGCTAATTACTATTATTTAAACCTTTTTTTCTTGATTTATTTTAGGTTGCCTACACACCAGAGTGCATGTTGGACTATTACAACAAGAACTTTGTCGAAGACTATTGGGTAACAGCACCGATTCTTTATTTGTGTATAATTATTCTGATTTTGTTACTTCACCGCTCTCTGTTGGATTTTCAGCTCTGTAGATTGTAAGGTTTGGTTTGGTGTTCACTCACCTCATATCTGTCTCACACAGTGCTTTCAGCCATTTAGACTGACCCAGAAGTCTGTAGGCAACAGAAAGAAAATGACTTTAAATGACTAAAAACATCAAAAAACATCAAGTACTACATCCATTTATACTGGGTTCTTTGGTCATGTTCCTGCTAATTAGGTCATAATTTCACTGTAGGTGTGTGCTGTATGTGTGAGAATGAGAGAGAGAGAGAGAGAGCCTGCCTGCCTGTGGTTTTTAGATGAAGAAGAGGAATTGGCAGAGATTTGCTGCAAAATTTACAAACTATGAAATTATACAATCTGGTTCCTCACTCGACTGTAAGAAGGAGTTAATGGATGATTAATGATGACTAATAATAACATCTATGTATTAATGTGTTTTCTATGTTGTACTAGGACTATTTATTGCATTTCTACTGGTTTTGTCTGAACCGTATAAAGAAATTCTCAAATGAAGATACATGTAAATATTATGCAAGTGCTGCATTAAACACCACTGAAGGAATAGTGAAATTTTCAAATTTGTCGGATCCAGTTTCCAAAATAAACTTACACACTGATGAACTCTATCTGGGTAGGTAAACATTAGAATCTTCATCAGTACTGCTGCATTTTAATTATTATAATTATTTGTTTAAATGATTGCAGTGTTGACAGGCTACACAGTATGATTGTGAATGCAGCTTAAAAAAACATAGTAAAGACATTTAATGCAGACAATTTACAGCAGATTAATTTATAACTCAAAACATTTACATTTAGCAGATACTTTTATCAAAAGCGACTTACAAATGTGAGTACTCAGGATGTGAGTTCAGGGAAAATCAGATACACTGTAGAATTTTCAAGCCTGATCATCCTGCCTTTATTATTATTATTATTATTAATAATAATAATAATAATAATATATTTTTATTATATTTTTTTACATCAAGTGTTTGTGGAAGAGATGTGAAGAGATGAGTTGTTTCTTGATGATGTTAAATGGCTCAGCCTTATTGAGTCAGGCTTACAGAGTTACAACACGACTCACAAAATCCCATTAAACTGATAAAGAAACAGGACCAAAAACTACACTCAGAACAAAGCACACGGTTTATGAATTAACAGCATAAGATTAAAATCCCATAAACTTAAACGACATTAAACAGAATTCTAAATTTTATATTTACAGAGATTTATTCTGTGTTTGGACCAAATATCACCTTGAATAAAACATTACAGATTCCATCAGAGAATGCTTCACTGGAAATCGATTTCACTGACGCATCACAGGGTCTGCAGTTTGATGGTAATGTTTTTTTTTTTTTTTTTTTTTCTGTCAACTTAATTAAAAATCAATTTGAAATAATAGTAAAATGTTTTAAAATAGTTGGTGTGGAAGCACCTGACCGTGCCGTAGGGGACAGTCTATTTAATTCAAGTGTGAAATTCACTTCATTGTTTTATTATTCGTGTGATTTTTAATTTAATTTCACTCTTTAAATCAGATTTTGTGTATTTTATAATCTACGCGTACCTGGAGGAAATGTTAAAAGCTGAATTTTATAACAAGCCTGCTCACATAAATAAAACCATGATGTCCAAAGTGGTGACGGTACTGGAACCATCTGAAACCATCAGCATGAAGCTCAAAAAACCATTTATCATCACACTGAAACATATCAATGTAAGTTATACATCTAATATATATATATATATATATATATATATATATATATATATATATATATATATATATATATATATATATATATATATGCTTATTCTCTCTCTGTCTCTTTCAGGAGTTGGACTCTGGTGGTTCTCTCAATTGTGTCCACTGGAAGGACACTGAATGGACTGATGGTGTCTGTGACATCATCCTGACTAACAGAACTCACAGTGTTTGCTCGTGTGCTCGACCAGCTACTGTTGCTCTCATTATGCAGACGTGTTGGGTAAGAGAGGGACCTCTGGATGTAATAAGAACATAGAGCAGATACGGTGGTGGTGTGTTAGTGTGTGTTAGTGTGTGTTAGTGTGTGAGTGGATCAGACACAGGAGTGCTGCTGAAGTTTATAAGCACCTCAGTCTCACTGCTGGAGAATAAGCCACCTTCCAAAACATTGTGGATGGATGGATGGGTGGATGTGTCTAATAGAGTGTACATTGAGTGGATTCTTCTGTCTGATCCACTGGTGCCAGCACATCACAAACTAACGACCCACCACCGCGTCAGTGTCACCACCCTGATCATGTGCACCACCCTCTATGTGTCGCTGTAATTAATCTGACGTAGTGACTGTGCTTTTCTTCTGAGGTTCTTCAGCTTCTTCTTCTTGACCTGCAGGTTCTAGACAAATTATTTGACTCTTTATGAAGCTCAGAGATATATTTTGCTTCCCAGATGAACTGCCACCTGAAGAACCTCAGCGATGCTCTGATGGTGTGTCAGGCCGTGGGACTGGTCTTCCTCATCCTGTCTATAATCAGCCTGGCTCTTTGTTGTCGAAAAACTGATCTGACCAGCGTGGTTCTAATTAACCTGTGTTCCAACCTTCTGATCTATAACTTCATCGATCTGCTGAAAAAGACTCCGGTGTTTAACACTCGCCCTGAGAACGTGAGTGCAGCTTCACTTCACAGAGATAACGCATTCAGATGATCCGATGTTTTATGATTTTGTTTGACTTCTTCAGACACTCTGTGCCGTGTTGGCTGGTTTGGGACACTTCCTGTATCTCTCTGGTTTCACCTGGATGTTCGCCCAAGCTTTGCTCCTCTTCCACAAAGTAAAGAACTTATCAAAGATCAGCACACACCGCAGGGATAGGCTCAACTGGAAAAACTTACACATAATGGTTTACTCTGTCCCGTTGATTGTGGTCTGCACCACCGCCGGTCTGTTACCTGATGATTACGGAGACGAACAGTAAGTGCTGGCGGTTACTGAGTGAGTGAATATAAACTTAATTCCTGCTCTTATACATCAGTATTATTTGTAATATTTTTAAATTTATTTTTGCAGTTGTGATCCAAAACTCACTGCGGGTATGAGCATGGCTGTTTCACTTCCCCTCAGCTTCCTCATCATGGTGAGAGCTAGAAACAATATGAACTATTCATTAACATCGATTGATTAATATTGCTTGCTGAGTCGGGTTCCTCCTCACTGTTCCCTGTTGGGAGGAACCTCCACACGTTATTTCTCTTTTTTCAGTCGAATATGATCCTCTTCGTCCTCATCATCATCATGGTCGTCTTCACTCTGAGACATCTGAGTAATCGGAACCTGCAGAGGAACCATTTCAAACTCGTAGTGATCGTTCTGATTAAGAGCCTGGCTCAGTTTTTTATTCTGGGATGTCCTGGAGTTCTCCTCATCGTCCATGCAGACCCTCAAATCACCACGATCATCGACCAGTTCTTCGAGTCCCTGCAGGGAGCCTTCATCTTCTTCGTTTACTGTGTCTTCAGTTTGGAGGTCAGTTACTACACCTTTTTTTATTAAGGTCTGGATAATATTATAAATATATATACAGTACAATAAATAAATATATAAATCCTGTAATCGGAATGAAAACATTCGTTCTGATCAGTTAGTATGTTTGAAGGTCATGTTAACATTTCTTTATGAGTGAACCTGTCCACAAACTCACCTCTTGTCCTCTGCTGTTCCACATTTAGGTCAGACAGAAGTACAGACAGCTTCTGTGCGCTCTGTTGCCCGGTAACGACCGCGAAATGACTACAGTTTTACGCTCATTGTGATTATACATCTCCGGCTCTAAAAGAAGGTTAATACAGAATCAAACCACGAGTGTGGTATTTATAAATTATACCTAATTAAGAGTTTATGATTACATTGTAATTCAGATAACATAAGTGTTTTCTATCTCAGTTCATCTATCTGTTTATGTTTATAGATACAGAGTCCACCAATAAATATATAATACTAAATGTTTTTAGGGCGGCACGGTGGCTTAGTGGTTAGCACGTTCGCCTCTCAGCTGATTCCTGGTTCGAATCCCCATCTGGGTGGAGTTTCCATGTTCTCCCCTTGTCTGCGTGGGTTTCCTCTGGGTTCTCCGGTTTCCTCCCACAGTCCAAAAACATGGATCAAGTCTCAATTGAATTCTCAAAAATTGCCCCATATAGAGTGTGTCTGTGTGAGTGAGTGTGTGCCCAGCGATGGATTGGCGCCCTGTCCTGGGTCTATCTGCCCAGCGCCCGAGACACTCTCCCCTGGATGGGCATGGGGAACCCCACCGCGACCCTAATAGAGGATAAAGCGGGAGAGAATGAATGAATGAATGAATGAATGTTTTTAGACATTTATATGTTCTTCTTTTTTCCTGAAAGGCGTGTATGTTCTCTGTGGTGGACTCTACAGTAACTGGAAGGCTTCATGTTTCAGATGAATGTGTCTTTAGATGATGAATATGGTTCCTGTCTCCTGTAGGTTATAAATAAATTGTAATTATCTTTATCTATATCCTCATAAAATCCAACACAATTGCTTTCTAGTATTTTTTCACAAATTAAGTTCTTTCGTCCTTCATCTACCGCTTAATACTATAGGGTCGTGGGGGGGGGGGGATGTTTTTCGGAGACACTAAGGACAGAGCGCCAACTCTAATGTGATTTAAAAGAGTGACATGGAGTAGAGAAAAAATAATGTCTGGGTTTCAAGGGAAATAAATATAAATATAATAAATATATAATGTGCGTTTGTTAATACTCGGTTGATGTATGTAGTTACATACGCAATGATACACAGCTGTGAACAATATATTGTTTATCCTCTTAGCCTTCGGTAAAAATGCAAACATTTTATCTTTGCATAAAAAAATAATCTAAATTTAAAAATGAGAAAAGTTTGACGTGTCCAACAAACTCATTGTGTTCCTATATGGCACTAGTGCTTCCTTCCTCTTCTGGAGAACTCAGTAAACAAATGTTCCTCCGTTTAATAGATGAGTTCTCCTGTTGATGGATGTGTTATTATGATCATCTACTCATCATAAACAATGATGGAGCAAGAGCTCGAAAACTCGGGTTTAAATAAAAAAAAAAAAAACAAACGCTAAGCAGCGACGTCATAAACGCTTCTGTTAGGAAAAAGCGCAAAAGGTCAAATAATTAAATAATTTAAAACTAGCTGTAATAATGAGTAAATGTGGTTCTGCATGCTGCGGGGCAAACGTCCTCCAAACTGACAACTCGTACAATAGATCACAGGCATGTTGCAGTAGTAACGGACCTTCCCTAAACTGTTCCCACATGTTTGGAAGCATATGATTGACCAAAGTGCATGAGGTACCAGCATGCATCATTGAGGATACAGGTTTGGGTTCCTCTGTGACGTTCCTTGGGTTCCTTTTTTATTTTAATCACATTTTCTGTATGTTATAGTTTTTCGGATGTTTATTTTGATAATGTGGCTTTGATTTTCGTTGTATGTACATTTTAATGATTACAGATCGTATATTTCCAGGCTGTCGCTCTCTGCTCGTTATTTGATCCCCTGTCTCCTCTCTTATTTATTAGTTGTTTTCGCTTCAATAATTAATACGCCATCAAATATAAACAAGTCATTATTTAATAATACATACAATGAAGCCTTATACATTTTTTCACTTAATGGTTCGCCACAGAAGAACGTCATTCATTACTGCTGAACCCTAAACAAGGTGCATTATCAAGATCTGCTGGAGTTTTATTATGCAACAAGAGCCATTCAGTCATCTAATAGAGTTTTTATACTATAATGAATTAATAATAAACTATCGTCACTAATTTTGATTTTATTAAATAAACACCATCATGTTTCCCGACATATTAAATCACATGTCTCTGTTTTAAGTAATTGAGAGATCCAGGAGAACCCCACTGACAGTAGACTATGTAAACTTTATTTATGAAGCAATTTTCTAAACTCGAGCTGCAAGCAGTTGTTAACTGGTTTCGGGGTCATGCTCAGTAGCGCCACAAGGGGGAGACAGAGGCCTACGGTTAGAGTATAATCAGTAATTGCCGTCACTTGCGTTTCGGGTTTATTTAAGCTCCACTCTAATCTTAAATCTTATTGTGTGTGATTAGACGCCAGCTCTGTGTCGGACTGCGTCACTCTGATCTGGTTTGCTGATCTCCGATCTGGACGGTTTCTCACGGCGGCTTTCATTTATTCAAAGCGTCTTACAAATGAGAGATTTAGATGATTAAACACTTTAGTTAATGCTTTTTCGGCGTTACCACTGTTCCGCTAGGGAGCGCTGTTTATGCATTTAGCGTTTGACCCTTGTTTTTTTGGCTCATTTCGATCATCCAACGTATGGTTTTAATCACATCCACCACAGGTCTTTCACTCTTTTTTTGACATATGAAGCATTCGATAATTTAGAACAAGGGCTTTTCATTTTATCTTCCTTTATTTAAAGTGAATGTAACCGATATGATTGTAATTCTCTTTGATGTTGCATATTTAACTTGATTACCTTTACCTTAATATATTCCTTAATTTTATTCATTCATTCATTATCTCCCGCTTTATCCTCTATTAGGGAGAGGTAGCTCAGTGGTTAGGGCATTGGGCTTTCAATCTGAAGGTTGGGGGTTCCAGGTCCACTGAAGTTACCAATGTGGGTCCTTGAGCAAGACCCTTAACCCTCATTGCTCCAGGGAAGTTGTGATGAACCCTGTGCTCACCTTGTAAGTCACTTTGGATAAAAGCGTCAAATAAATGACCAAATGTAAATGTAAATGTATTAGGGTCGCGGGGGGGGGGTTCCCCATGCCCATCCAGGGGAGAATGTCTCGGGCGCTGGGCAGATAGACCCAGGACAGGCCGCCAATCCATTGCTGGGCACACACTCACTCACACAAACACACTCTATATGGGGCAATTTTGAGAATTCATTTGACTTGATCCATGTTTTTGGACTGTGGGAGGAAACCGGAGAACCCGGAGGAAACCCACGCGGACACGGGGAGAACATGGAAACTCCACCCAGATGGGGATTCGAACCGGGAATCCCTAGCGCTGCTAACGTGCTAACCACTAAGCCACCGTGCCGCCTCCTTAATTTTAATTAGTGTATATTTATCATGGCTTTTTCCAACTATATATATATATATATATATATATATATATATAATGTTGTTCATTTACATTTCCCTACTGTCGTTTATTTCTGTCATAAACACATTGTTTTTAACATTTTACTGAAACTATTTGCCTGGAGCATTTGTCATGCAAAATCTGCAGCACGAACGAGTTTCGATGCAAACGAAGGGCAGAGAAACAATCCGGCATTTACAGGTTTAGTTAACGTTCTGCTTATTCACTGATCAAATGAACGGAGACAAACAAGATGAAGCTTCTTGTGATTCTACTTCTAACATGTGAGTACTTTAATCAAACTGCAGTGTGCGCTGAGCGCAGAGGTGAGGAAGATGATGATGAAGAAATAAAATAATTGTTTAAAAAGATTTCAAAAGCGAAACCACCCGAAACCTGTACTATGTACTGGTTCTGTTTTATGCCTGTGATATTTAGTCACCGAAGGTTCTAATTCAGTCCTTTTGTTTTCAGGTGTCGCTCAGGTCTCACCATTTTATAATGATTCCAGTAAGTTATTAAAATAAGAATAATATCATTAATCCCGTAATGGCGGTTCACTCTGCAGTCAGGTTTTATCAGAACGCTGGTTTACAGCACTGAGGTGAATCGTTCTGTTATGTTCATGATGTCAGGATCTTTCTCTTGAACTTTTGCATGTTCACACCAGGTTCATGACTGAAAATTTGTTCACTTATCTAACAAATGAATCACCTCAAAGCTACTTATTGTTTTAACATTTGCATTTCACCATCTTTATAATTCAATAGGATACAGATGTACTCTATTCATCTAAATTAATTAAAAAAATAATTAAAGTACGACAGAGACCTGAAAATGAGAACAAGAATGAAAACAAACCTAATTAAAGGTTTAGTTTTTTTTATTAGTTTGATAGATCACATGATTCATTAAAGTAAATAAGAGTTCATAAAGGTTTTCATTTAGTCTCTGCTTTTTTTCAGATGTCACTTATTATGAATATTATTATGAAAATGTTGGTAAGTAATAATTATTATAATAATAAGTAGAGGGCAGCACGTGCGTGGGTTTCCTCCGGGTTCTCTGGTTTCCTCCCACAGTACAAAAACATACTTTGAAGGTAAATTGAATGCTCTAAATTGCCCCATATACTGTGTGTTTGTGTGTGTGTCTGTGCCTGTCCTCGGTGTATCTGCCCAGCGCCTAAAATTGTTCTCTCCCTGTGACCCTGGTAGAGGATTTAGCAGAAGATAAGTGAATAAATAATAATAATAAGAAGAAGAATGTGTATTTGCTAAAAACTACAAAAGGGCTTGAAAATTTAAATTTTTAGATTATGACTAATACCAAATGTGTATTTATGTCTATAATATTCATATATAACTCAGAACAACTCAAAACATCTCTTTTTAAAGCCCTTGCTATAATAAAATGATGGGGGGAAATGGACTATGATGGATCAGATTTGATAATTCCCCTTAACTCAAAGTTCTTTCATCTGTAAATTGTCTGCTAAAAAACTAAATATAAACCGTACAGCACCAGTTCTTTCTCCATGGTCCATTTCCTCCAGTAGTCCATTTGTGTTCTTTGTTTTTGTTAGACCCCTGTTGGTTCTGTTGGTCAGGACCATCACAGAACAGGTATCATTTGGGTAAACGGTACTGTGGTGGTACTTTTATTTGGTTCCAATAGAGAACAAGGTAAGGGTGATGTACACAGTTTGTACTGTAGTCTACAAACCGATGGACTTCTGCTTGGAATTGTAGAACTACAAAGTCCATCTTTACTGTAAATGGAACTGAGAACATGGACAATAAGTGGAGTAAGGAGTTGTGCGCACAACTTTTTCTGGTATTGTGAGTTAGTTACTGTCCATCATACTAATCTTCAGTCTTTACTTAATTATTTAACTATTAAGCTAAAACATTGTACAACAAATGTTAATAATACAGTTTAACACTCTATAAGTTACAAGAAACTAATCAGGTCATACAAAGTATGTGTGTATATGTGTGTATATCTATCTATCTATCTATCTATCTATCTATCTATCTATCTATCTATCTATCTATCTATCTATCTATCTATCTATATATATACAGTCAAGCTCGAAATTGTTATTCATACCCCTGGCAAATGACTTAAATTCACTTTTCAACCAGCAATTTTATGGAAAAAAAATCTCAGCTTTTATTCACATTTGAACAAAAATTAACAAAATTATTTATAGCCTTTGCAAACTGTCACAGTTTAGATTAAATAAAATTAAATAATTTTGGACATGCCACTTTTTGTTCAAATGTGAATTAAAGCTGAGGAATATTTTGTTTCCACAATGATGCCAGGGGTTTGAATAATTTCAGGCTTGACTGTATGTGTGTGTGTGTGCGCGTTATTTCTGAGAAACTTATAAGGATGCAAAATATGTCTCTAACTTATTATTTTTTTTGTTTATTTATTTTTATTTTTTTAGAAAATGTAGAATATGTTAACTGGTTGCACAAATTGGACAGTCTCTTGTATTTGTCAATGGAAGGTAATGTAGCCCTGAACACCTCAGTAAGATTAAAAGATTTAGTTTGTTTGCTTTAACATACAGTCTTATAATTAGTGGCCTTCTGTTTAATTTCAGATCCTCCAATGCCTGATGACTGTAAGGTGAGATCAACCATCTTACTGCTGTCTATTTTTTTAAAGCCTGTGCTTGTATCTTCATACCTGGTTCTCAATCTTTAAAGATTTGTGCTGTTTAGCACATTTAATGAAATTCCAAAATTTCTGAGATTTAATTTTTCTAACTGAATGAATGTCATTCTTCTTCACATTGCGTGGTATAACTAAGATCAGTCCAGTTATTTATCTTCTCCATTACCTGGATGATCCTCGTGTTCTCTAGGCTTTAGGTCTTCAAACAATACATGCACAGAAGGCACAATGTGATAAGATGCTCAAATTCCTTTAAGTGGTTCCATTTGAATGAAAGGAACAGCAGCTTTACTTGGAGGTTCTCCCAGACTGACATTAGACACAATTATGAGAGAAATCTTATTTATGTTTGTAAATAGTGGGATTTTGTTTGGACCCTCAGTTTCTGCTTCATTACCACAGAATGGTACCGTAACCGCAGATTCCTTAAAACGTTCTAAAAAATAACGTTATTCAGTAAAATCTATAGTTTAAAATATTTTTAGTTTTATTTTGTTGCTTATACATTTATGCTGTTGCAGGTCTTAACATCGGCAGCGTGTGCAAAGGAATTCCTGAATTCATTTGATTCATTTCCACACTCTTACTTTCAGGGAATTGGTTACCATGTAAGACTTTCTTTGATTTTATGGGTTTGGGATAAATGTTTATAAATTTTAGTCTCGTTGCTTAAATTTGTCTTCATCAGAAATGTTTAGCGACTCTGGCTACTACGATGTATCTTGTGAATCATTTGGAAAGCTCTGCTGCTGATCAGGAAAACATGGTCTCCGTGGGGAATGCCGTTTTATATTTCAATGAACTGCTAATGTACAACTGTTTGTATGATTTCGGCAAAATCCGCTACATCGATTTCAATTATGTAGGTACGGAAAACTTTCAAATACATAATTTAAACACATCTGTTTAGCTAACATCGTAAAACAGAGTAATTATAATAATTTTAGTAACTCTTCCAGCAGCCGAAATAAGATCTCCAGCAGCGCATCAAAGTTCTGATATACATATATACAGAACATAGCGTTCTTATTGTTCCTCTTACATTTTACTCCACAACATTTTTATGTTTTTAGGACAAAAATTTAGTAAGATTTTAAGACGGCTGGGTAAAATGTGTGCAAATAATAAAAAAGTAAAATAATATTATAATCATAATATTAAAGTTGAAAAATAAAATGTATTAATTCTTTCTCATGTTCTAAAAACTTTACTCTCTATAAAGTTAGTTTTCTCCGTCTGTCTGTTGTAATATATAGACAGACTGTCAGCGCTTTACTATACATGCAAAAAAAAATGTATATACTGTAAGTATCTATATGTTTACTTAAAATGTTATTATAATTACAGAAATTCGAGTTCGTCATGTTGAAATAAATGAAAGTGTAAATAATATCCCTCAAATCATAACAACGAATGCATCGCTGGAAATTGATCTTAGCGGAATTGCCGAAAACAACAATGGTAATGTTTTTTTTTTTTTAATTAAGCAATCTCATGTTGTTGTTCCTCATAATTTGCGCAGTATTTATATTTATAATGTGTATGTTCTAGGATTTGCCGTGGTTTCCATGATAAGTTACATTAAATTGGGAGATGTTTTAGAAGCGAAATTTTTCAAACCATATATGAACGTAGAAAGAACCATGATGTCCGTCTTGGTGTCAGTCGAACTTCACAACGTTAACGGCACAGAACTCACACAACCAATCAATCTAACCCTGAAACACGTCGATGTGAGATCCATATTTAAACCTAAAGAAAACAAACCATCAGAATACGTAATTACATCGTTCTTTTACATTACAATTACATTCGTTTTTTGTTGTTTAGAAATTAGACCCCGTGAAACTTATTTCCTGTGTGCATTGGAATGCTGATGAGTGGCTGGAGGATGAATGTACTGTCGTACGGACGAACAGCACACTCACCATCTGCTCCTGTCGCCGCCTCTCTACTTTTGCTGTGATTATGACCTACAAGGTGAGGTTAGAACTAAAGTTCAAAGACCCCGCCAAAATTCTACCGATAGGACACAGCAGTGGAATATAACCAGATTTAAATGCTATGTGCTAAATGAGAGACGTTATTCTTTCTACGAGTTTCTGGCTCGTCACCAGCTTCCAGTGAAAGAATATTTTTATACAGTAAATAATGTCATCAAAAGGAAATTATTCTCTTTAGTTTCTTACAAATTAAAACGGGGTTTTGTGTTAACGAATAACCGTTTTTTTATTGACCATGTTCTCTTGTAGCATGACTGCGAGCTGACAGTGTTCATCATCGTGATGAAGGCGGTGGGGCTGATGTTCCTGAGCTTCTCCTTAAAGATCTTTGCTCTCTTCTCTCGAAACACCAACGTGACGGTGATCAATCTGTCAATCAACCTGTTCATTTATCACCTCATTGATCTGTTTAAAAGGACGTTTTATTCTTCATTACGTCCTCAATATGTGAGTCTTATCCCCCCCCCACGCCTCACACATATATCCAGTGTATTCCGGTTCATTTATTATTTTATTTTCTCCAGGAGTTGCATAAAGTAATAGCAGTGATCCAGTATTACTTCCACGTCGCCATCTTCGTGTGGATGTTCATGGAGTCTTATCTGCTCCTCCTCTTACTGAGGAACCTTTTAAAAGCCTCCTCAGATCAGAGAGGGGTGTTCAGCTGGAAATGGTTGACTGCGATCGGATACGTTGTTCCTCTGATACTCGTCTGTGAATTTGTGATTCTGTTTCCTGAAAGTTATGGAGACGAAGAGTAAGAAGTTTTTTTTTATGGTTGATTATTATTATTATTATCATTATTGTTATTGATGTTTTTTTTTGTAGATGTGAATCGGCTAACTTAACTGATGTGCTGTTGGCACGTGCCATCCCAGTTGCCTTCATTGTTGTAGTAAGTGTTATACATGTTCTTTTTAATAATATCGTCGGGTTTGTTGAACTTTGGGTTTGTTCATAAACCATGTCTTCATGATATTAAATTCTTCTTCTTCTTCTTCTTATTATTATTATTATTATAATTATTATAAATGTTTTTTCTGAGTTTCCTTCTTTTCTTTTCTTTTCTATTTGCAGTTAAGTGTGATCCTCTATATCATCATCATCATCAACATGATCATCATTCTGAGTCGTCTCTATTATGGAGGAATGCCGAGCCCCTGTTTGGTGGATAAGCAGTTCGTCCTGACTGTGGTGTTTAAAGGTTTGGCTCAGTGCCTCATCCTCAGCCTTCCTGCAGTGCTGTTCTTTACTGGATGGAACTCTGACGCAGTGAAGGTTCTCCTCCAATTCTTCGAATCTCAGCAGGGAACCTTCATCTTTCTCGTGCACTGTGTCTTCAACCAGGAGGTTAGTCCTCATCAACGGTATACATCACGTGTCTGACCCCCAAACCATAATACCGACTCCACTATTAATAAACCTGGAAATGCAGATTTAGCTTTAATACTTTGATTCGTATACGCTGTTTATAAGATGTAGTTATATACTAACATTTTTATCAAATTAACTTCGGACATAATGTGATCATAAAATAAAAATAAGTAATAAACATCAGCTCTTTCGGTGTTGCACATCTTTTATTTTATATTCTGTATCTTTTTTATGTTTATAATTTTAACATGTTTTCTAATTCATACCGAACTTTAGATCTACTTTTGATTGCTAACAGTTCATTTTCTCTACATTTATTTATTTTATTCATGTTCAGGTCAGACAGAAGTGCAGGAGGACTCTGCTAACCGCTCTGTTCAAATCACAACCCGATACAACCGCCGAAAATCAGTCCTCCACCTGAACACCACCGAGATCAGATCTTAAAACGCTTCACAACGTGGACACGTTTTTAAAAACAACTATGTATATTAAATAATACAGTCTGTCTTTATGTACCTTGATCTTATAACTATTATTATATTTGTAACATTCATTCTTTACCATTACCGGTACCATTGTGTGATTATTAATATTATTAATTAATCGTAATCCTCTACTAGAGTCGCGCGGGTGTGTGGGTGGGGGGCAATCAAAGGAAGAATGTTTGGAGCGTTGGGCAGATACACCCACGACAGTCTCTGATTTTACTGAAGTCCAACATTTCTGTAGAAAGAATAGTAAGTGTTCTCCAGTCTCTGCGTGTAAAGCTTCCTGTAGCAAATTTAAATTTATTTGAATATTTGTTACCATTTTCTCTAAACCTGTTTAATGATTATTTTATTATCTAAAACGATTTGCTTTTTATTTTATTACAAATAAGAAAGTGTGGGTTGGATGCTTGAATAATATTTAAAGCAGGATGTTTTGCAGAATTGTGCTAATAGACACGGAATAACACTGTATGCTGCGTGTGCCGGACTGAAGGCTGAAGCCTTAAATAAATAAAAGAAGCTAATTTGTGGTGAAGTCACACAGTGTCTGTCTTGAGTTTTTAAAAGATTAATAAACTTTTAATATTCCATTAAATAATTTAAGGTCTAAAATAGTTTAATGGGTGTTTTGAAAATGGACCTCTGGATGAGGGAACATCTTCAAACGTCTATATTTGGTCATTTTTTTGGACATTTCAACAGTTATTTAGTCATTATACTAATTATTAATCCAAAAGGCAAAAGGTCTCTCGCTTTCATCTGACCCACTTGCCCCTTGGATTGGCTGCGCTTGGGCAAACTGATTACAAAATGTGGATTTCATGCTCACAGATTAAAGCCGTGCATCAGTCAAATATAACTCTTATGTTCTGTATACGTCAGAACAGTAAATTAAGCAGGTTTTTTTTGGACGATATAAACCAAATGAGTCTTCAGAAATGGGCCACACCCATGTCTTTAGGATTGGTTTTAGGTGGTCAGCACGTCCGTCTTTCAGGTTCGAATCCCGATCTGAGTGGAGTTTCTATGTTCTTCCTGTGTCCGTGTGGGTTTCGTCCAGGTTCTCTAGTTTCCTTCCATAGTCCAAAAACATGGATTCAAGGTGAATTGAATGCTCTAAATTGTTCTATATAGAGTGTCTTTGTGTGTGTGTGTGTGTGTGTGTGTGTGTGTGTGTGTGTGTGTGTGAGTGATTGTGTGCCCAGCAATTAATTGGGCACGTCCTGTCCTGGGTGTATCTGCCCAGCGTCAGAAACGTTCTCCCTTAGATGGGCATGGGGAACCCCCCCCCCCCCGCAACTCTAATAAAGGGTTAAGCAGAAGATAATGAATGACTAATGAATAATTGTTTTGTTTGTGGGTCACTGCCAGTCTATCTGAGTTTTGTAATAAAACATTCAAAGTTATTTTCATGTTGATGTATGTTTACTGCCCCAAACCATTTATGCAAACGCTGATGCAAATGCTGACCGCCTGCACCTCCAGCGATGATGCAAATAAATAAAATTAACAGATCTGAAAACTGAAACCAGTCCAGCTACAGATCAACCACCTTCAGTCATATCGTCTCTGTGTTTATTCAACGGGAGATGAGAAATGGTTCTCCTTCAGAGCCGTGAGTATTTTTATTTTATATTGTAATATCTGTACTGACTCTAGATGGCATAATGATATAAAGGAATGTATACGCTCCTGCACTTTGTGTGAACTTTGTATCACGAGAACAGTGTGTAACGCAGTGTGTATGTCAGTAAAGATCGGATATTAATATTAAACTCTGATTCTGATTCTCTGCAGACGTCTTCGTTCTCTCACTGATGACGCTTACAGTCAGCCATGCTTCATTTCAAGGTGAGTAAACGCCACAATAACACAGACAGACCTGTTAAGATTAGTTCATGTCATTGGGTGGATTTCCCAAAAGTGTCGTAGCGCTAAGTACTTCGTAACTTCGTACTTAAGAACGTTCTTAAATTTACGAGGCTTTCCCGAATGCATGCGTAGCTTAAGTCGTTCTTAAAATCGCTCGTAACTTACGAATGCTCAGATCCACTCGTAACTCACTAAGAGGTTCGTAACTGGCAGCGAACAAAGACTCACAGACGCACTGGTTGTTTAAATCGCACAGAAATAAAATAAGCACTAATATTATCACCTGGAATTCGGTATTTTAGTCACGTATTATTTTATACATTATCATTATTTTATAGATATCTTTAGTTTCCAGATTTAAATCGCATATATATATATATATATATATATATATATATATATATATATATATATATATATATATATATATATATATACACACATACAATGTGTCACGAGCACCTGCTGCACCTGTCCCTCGTTGTCGGTCCTCATTGTCTCACTTGGGTGATTGGTTGGGTTTGTCACATGTTTAGTTAGTTTTCTATTTAATCTGTCTTATCCCTGTATATTGCGCACGTCTTTGTTTTGTGGTTCCTATACCCTATGTCATGTCGTTCCGTTTGTTCCCCATTTTCGTTGGTGTCCCGTCACCAATTTTTATTAAATTTAACCGTTTTGGATTTTATCCCGGTGTCTTGGACTCTCCTTCCGCGCAAAACCACGGTACGGCGCTGCGCACCTTCTCCGCGTGGGTCGTGTACCGTGGGGGCGTTCGCCGTGGACCGACGCACGTAATTTTCCCCGCGTGGTCGGTACCCGGGAACGCCCACTAGGCGCGAGCGGCTGAACGCAGCTCTATCCCCGCGTTAGCCGCCCTTCCTTCCGGGTCAGAACGGACGATCTCTGACAGAAAGACGTGCCCACGATCTGGAGAGTACTGGACACCTGGGGTCACCCTACGTGTGCTGAGGACCAGAGGCTGAACCGCCGATCTGACCGAGTCCGAGAACCGGGGACCGCCAGCGGCAGAGCCCGGCTACCGGAGGGCGGCAGTCCTCGAGTCGGGACCGACTGAGGCCGTTCGCCATCGGTCCCGAGCACCAGAGGCCGCCCACTTCGGACTCGGAGCACCAGGAGGTGCATGCCCCAGCCTCGCAGCCAGAGGACGTTGATCTGCGCTGCGAGAGGACGCGTCCTCGCCGTCAGCTGGGAGCAACCGGCTGGTTCAGCCCGAGGGACTTGTTACCCCCCCCCCCCCGTTTGTTATTTTTGCATGTTTATATATGGTTATTATTTTTGTTTTTTTGGGTCGCTTTCCTTTTTGCGCGACCCTTGGGGTGGGGGTATGTCACGAGCACCTGCTGCACCTGTCCCTCGTTGTCGGTCCTCATTGTCTCACTTGGGTGATTGGTTGGGGTTTGTCACATGTTTAGTTAGTTTTCTATTTAATCTGTCTTATCCCTGTATATTGCGCACGTCTTTGTTTTGTGGTTCCTATACCCTATGTCATGTCGTTCCGTTTGTTCCCCATTTTCGTTGGTGTCCCGTCACCAATTTTTATTAAATTTAACCGTTTTGGATTTTATCCCGGTGTCTTGGACTCTCCTTCCGCGCAAAACCACGGTACGGCGCTGCGCACCTTCTCCGCGTGGGTCGTGTACCGTGGGGGCGTTCGCCGTGGACCGACGCACGTAATTTTCCCCGCGTGGTCGGTACCCGGGAACGCCCACTAGGCGCGAGCGGCTGAACGCAGCTCTATCCCCGCGTTAGCCGCCCTTCCTTCCGGGTCAGAACGGACGATCTCTGACACAATGAAATATGTGTGTATATATATATATATCCATCATCTTCCATTTTATCCACTATTAGGGTCGCGGTGGGGTTCCCCATGCCCATCCAGGGGAGAACTCAGGCGCTGGTACACCCAGGACAGGGCACCAATCCATCGCTGGGCACCCACTCACTCACAAAAAACACTCTATATGGGGCAATTTGGAGAACTCAATTGACTTGATCCATGTTTTTTTGGACTGTGGGAGGAAACCAGAGGAAACCCACACGCACATGGGTAGTACATGGAAACTCCACCAAGATGGGGATAAATAAATAAATAAATAAATAAATATAGGCGGCACGGTGGCTTAGCGGTAAGCACGTTCGCCTCTCAGCACTAGGGATTCCTGCTTCGAATCCCCATCTGGGTGGAGTTTCCATGTTTTCCCCGTGTCTGCGTGGGTTTCCTCCGGGTTCTCCGGTTTCCTCCCACAGTCCAAAAACATGGATCAAGTCAATTGAATTCTCAAAATTGCCCCATATAGAGTGTGTCTGTGTAAGTGTGTGTGCCCAGCGATGGATTGGCGCCCTGTCCTGGGTGTATCTGCCCAGCGCCCCGAGAAGTTCTCCCCTGGATGGGCATGGGGAACCCCACCGCGACCCTAATAGAGGATAAAGCGGGAGATAATGAATGAATGAATATGAAGAATGTGAGAATGAAGACGGCATTCATGTTCCTGCCAAATACAGTTTATGCCTGAACTATTAGTTGAATTGCAAGCACTGATAGTTTGTCATACATCCTCCACTTTCTTCTTTGTTGGTCTATCTCGTGGTTTGGAAAATAATGTAATAATAATAATGTAATGTAATAATGGATATAATTTGTCTTTTTATTCTACTTATTCAAGCATCTTATTTAGTTTGCTTTCAGAAAAGTGTATATTATGATGTTGGTTTACCATGCCACTGAATTATGAATTCTGGTTAAAAGTGCACACATTGATAAGCTTGCTTGGTAAGCGATTGATCAAAAAATGGTTGTTTCCCGCTTTTTGTAACAGTATCCTAATTTAAATATGATTATTTAGTGTTTATAAAAAATGATTATTTAGTGTTTTTTAAAAAATATTTTCTAAATTATTTGTTTATTTTTGGTGCATTGTAATGACAGATTGTGTGGTAATCTGTGATTCAGTTTTCGACTGACGGTGCCTTTTCAGGGGCGGAGTCTACTAAGAACGACTTAAAAGTCTCTCTTAGTCTAGGAGACTTAAGAAGGCTTTTGGGAAACCGCCGTAAATTTGGCGTTCTTAAAGTTACGTCGTTCTTAAAGTTGTTCGTAACTCGCTAAGAACGTTTGCTTTCGGGAAATCCACCCATTATTGATATTTAATAACAATTTTATTATTCTTGTTCTTTGTTGTAGATAGTTTTAAGTTTTGGTTCAAGCCAGCTGCCAGTAAGACTAACAGTAAGACTGGTTCCTGTTTTATTTTTGCTCATGTGGTATTTTTTAAGTGTATAATGTTTTCACTATTTATCAAACCTGGGGATCAGTACAATATATAACCATATAGCTTCACTATACACACTCTCATATGCTCTCCTGACTCTTGTTCTGGATCCCGGAGCATGGTCAGTCTCCAGAAATATACACAGTATTATACCATCATGTAAAAGTTGTACCATCATGCAAAGTTCTTTAGTAGAACCCGACCATTTAGCAGGTGCATCGTCAGAATGACGGGTCAATGCTGAATCATGTTAATTGTTTAAATAGTAAAAACACAGGACCATGTTTTAAATGTCGAAAGGCATCTCTTTATTATCCTTATGGTCCATTTTGTTATTTCTTAACCAATTTATTTATTTTTATTTTTTTAAGATGTCCTTAAAGGTACCGATTGTGAGGTATGATGTTTGTCTTATTGCTGTGGTCGTTTATCATTTTGTCTAAATTAATTCATTTTTTAAAAGTTTGTGTTCCATACATAAATTCATATTATTTATATACTTCTGCTTAGGATGTTTATACAGCAGAGTGTAATTTGGACTATTATAACAACGATTTAAAAAATCTGAAAAATGACGTAAGAGCATTATTTTATATATTTGGATTTATTCATTTTAACAGTGCAGGTGCTCAGAACTGTTTTTTTTATTTCTTTTTTTTCTAGGCAAAAGACTACAAATTTCAATTTTTATCAGGTTACTGGGCATTTCTAAGACGTGTAAAATACATTTCGACTGAAAACTCTTATCAAAATTACGGAAGTGCGGCAATAAACGCTGTTAAAACAATAATCACTGTCATACTGCAAGATGGAACAACCTACGGATACTCACGACAAACAACAGATTTTCTAGGTGGGTGAGCTTTGGCAGAGCTGCATTACTATTAATGTTATTATTATTAGTAGAAGTATTATTCTGTGAACTAACATATATAAATATAGTAATCAAATACATAAAAACTATATAATAAGTCAAAATGAGGACCTCCTGTCCACACTGTACTGTTTACTGAAATAGACTTATATACATATATTTACATTTATGTTTATAGATTGCAGTATGTTCAAACTTAAATCATATGACACTAAAAATGAAACTGTACAACTCTATTCAGTAAATGCGTCACTGGATTTGGATCCCACCAATGGTAAAGTAGTTTCATTTTACTAGTTCATTTTTTGCTATAGGTTCATTTGTCTGTCTGTCTGTCTGTCTGTCACACACACACACACACACACACACACACACACACACACACACACACACACTCACCAACCACTTCACATTCAACACCTAATAACTGTATAGACACACTCATGTCACACAAACACACATTCATAAACACATTTACACCTGCAACATTTTAAAATCCTCGTAGAAACTACTTACCTGTGTTTGGACCGGAAACATAAAGTAACATGAGGAGAACATGCACACTTCAGACACAAAGGATATCAAACCATCCTGGACTTTGCTACCAACCACATCAGCCTGCAGAAAAAAGGGGGGGGTGTCCCGTGCCCATCCAGGGGAGAACGTTCCGGGTGCTGGAAACACCCAGGACAGGACGCCAATCTATCACTTCATTGTGTAATTAATAATGTTAATCATTATTTATTTCCATTTTTTTTAATTAGATACTGCTTTAATAGTCTACACTGACATGGAGGAAATGTTAATAGCTGATTTTTATGGCGTGACTGATGACACAGATAATACCATGATGTCCAAAGTGGTGACGGCTATACTTCTTGAAACTGACAACGATCTGCTCAGCAACCCGATTAAAATCACACTGAAACACATCGAAGTGAGTTAACTTATATACTCATGAGAGAGAGGGCGCTATTTATAGTTATCTATCCTAAACATACATCTCTCTCGTGTCACTTGGTTCCGTCTCTCTCAGGAGTTGGACTCTGGTGGTTCTCTCACTTGTGTCCACTGGAAGGACACTGAATGGACTGATGGAGACTGTGACATCATCCTGACTAACAGAACTCACAGTGTGTGCTCGTGTGTTCGACCAGCTACTGTTGCTCTCATTATGCAGACGTGTTGGGTAAGAGAGGGACCTCATCCTCAGATGACTTACAAATTACTCACATAACATTACAACCCTTTTATTATTATTATTATTATTATTATTATTATTATTATTATTATTATTATTATTATTATTATTATTATTGGCAGCACGGTGGCTTAGTGGTTAGCACGTTCGCCTCTCAGCGCTAGGGATTCCCGGTTCGAATCCCCATCTGGGTGGAGTTTCCGTGTTCTCCCCGTGTCTGCGTGGGTTTCCTCCGGGTTCTCCGGTTTCCTCCCACAGTCCAAAAACATGGATGAAGTTAATTGAGTTCTCTAAATTGCCTCATATAGAGTGTGTTTGAGTGAGTGAGTGTGTGCCCAGCGATGGATTGGCGCCCTGTCCTGGGTGTATCTGCCCAGCGCCCGAGACGTTCTCCCCTGGATGGGCATGGGGAACCCCACCGCGACCCTAATAGAGGATAAAGCGGGTGATAATGAATGAATGAATTATTATTATTAACGACACATGGAGAACTCTGTACGCGTTTTTCAGACGTGTTTTTGTTTTGTAGATGGACTGTAGAGTGTTAAAGAAGATCGGCGAGGCTCTGACCGTGTGCCGGGTCATAGGGCTGCTCTTCTTCCTCTTGTCCATACTCAGCTTGGCTCTTTGTTCTCGAGGTGTTAAATTAACCAGCGTGGTTCTAATTAACATGTGTTCCAACCTTCTGATCTATAACGCCATCGATCTGCTGAAAAAGACCCCGCTGTTTAACATTCGTCCCGAAGACGTGAGTGCAGCTTCACTTCGCAGTGATAACGGATTCCCGCGCTCAGAAAATTTATTTATTTTATTTTATTTTATTTTTTAGATTAGATTTAATGATTTTATTTGATCTCTTCAGACACTCTGTGCCGCGTTGGCTGGTTTTCAACACTTCCTGTATCTCTCTGGTTTTTCCTGGATGTTCGTCGAAGCTTTGATCCTCTTCCTCCAAGTGAAGAGCTTATCAGACTTCGGGGCAAACGGCATTGATAGGTTCAACTGGAAACACTTGCTCGTAGTAGTGTACACGGTCCCGTTGACTGTGGTCTGCACGACGGCTCTGCTGTTTCCTGGTGGTTACGGAGATGAACAGTGAGTGCTGTAAAGTGAACACACATTCATTCATTCATTATCTCCCGCTTTATCCTCTATTAGGGTCGCGGTGGGGTTCCCCATGCCCATCCAGGGGAGAACGTCTCGGGCGCTGGGCAGATACACCCAGGACAGGACGCCAATCTATCGCTGGGCACACACTCACTCACTCATACACACACTATATGGGGCAATTTGGAGAACTCAATTGACTTGATCCATGTTTTTGGACTGTGGGAGGAAACCGGAGAACTCGGAGGAAACCCGCGCGGACACGGGGAGAACATGGAAACTCCACCCAGATGGGGTGCTGAGAGGCGAACGTGCTAACCACTAAGCCACCGTGCCGCCGTGAACACACATATTATAAAAAATATTAAGTATTGGGACATCTGATTATTTACCGAATGCAGATGTTTAATTTATAATAATTATAATTCATTATGTTTCCTCTGTTTGTAGATGTGAGCCAAAGAAGTTTATCGGTATGAACATGGCTGTTGCTGTGCCCATCATTTTCATCATTATGGTGAGAGCCACACGGGAGTTTATACAAATTATATTTATTCCATCATACGATCAACCAATGAGTCTGATTCTCATGAACACATCAGATCAAAAGTCTTCACCGCGTTACACATCGAATACGTCACTTTGGATTAAGTTGATTTACACGTCCGAGTTAATTCGAATCAGATTTTTTAAAATGTGTTTCAGGTTCAGGTTTCAGAGTTTTAAACTCAAAACGCGGCTTCCTGTCCAAGCGGCTTGACTGAAAGTGATAGGAACTGAAGTTGATCGTCTTTATTGATTGATCGATTTGTTTGTTTGTTCCAGTCCAACGTGGTCCTCTTCATCTTCATCATCTTTTTAATATTCTTCACCCTGAATCTCCTGAATAATCCGGACCTGCAAACCAACAATGCATCCCAGACCAAGCTCGTGGTCAGTGTTCTGATTAAGAGCCTGGCTCAGTTTTTTATTCTGGGCTGCCCTGGAATTCTCCTCTTCACCCCAAACCAGACTCCACAGACCCGGCTTCTCTACCAGTTCCTCGAGTCCCAGCAGGGAGTCTTCATCTTCTTCGTTCACTGTGTCTTTAATTCAAAGGTCAGTCGTTTAACTTTTTTTTTGGGAATTGAATTTAATTCACTGCTCAGTTTTGGTTTTGATGGTCTAAAAGTGTAGGTCATACCTCTGGTGAGCACCAGGGGGTTTTATGATCAAGCTTTGTGTTTTTATTTATTGTAGCACAAGTTAATTTTACTTAAACATCTCGAAACAGTTTCAATGTTCTGACTCCCAGGATATCCTCCACCTCTTGTTCTTTAATTTGTCCTCTGCTCTACCTTTAGGTCAGAAAGAAGTACAGACAGGTCTTGTGCCGTCTGTGTTCCTAACCTCGACACATGTACCGTTGTGGTGGTGCGTTCATCCTGGACCTGTGTGCTGTACACCTCAGATCCATCACTCTAACTACAGAACATTAATGTAGAATGTAATATTAATTTAATATTATTTAATCAAGGAATTTAATCAAATCTGTTTTAAAGTCTTTTCATTTTTTAAGTGACAAGAGTTTATATAAATCTTATGATAATCGTGGTGATGGAATCATGTGTTCTATATATATAAATATAAATTTACACTCTCTGTCTATTATATCAGCTCCTTTGATCATACTGATGGGGTTTGTAGTTCTACAGTTTCATTCTGTAGTCCATCAGTTTCTTCACATACACTGTAAGTCCCCTTTGGTATGTTCTCTGATGATCAGGACCCCCACAGATCCAGTAATATTAGACTGAAGCCATGTTCTTGTCATTGCAGTGCTGAGAATCGGCCACCACTCAGTTAACCGCCCCCTAGTGGTCCTGTAATTGTCCTGACTCTTGGAGAACAGAGTAATGGGAACTAATAAAGTCTGTGATTATTAAACTTTATAATGTCGTAAATAGTAAATATAAACTGTTATAGGTGTGTTTCATATAATTAATAAAAATCATATCTGCCACAGTAATAATTAGTTTGTTTTTGTTTTTTGCACTGTCATTCGGATCAGACTTTAAACACCTAATGTTTTATTTACAAATAAATTATATCAGATTTAAGACTCCCTGTGGTAAATATTCATGGTATAGATAAATAAAAGCATACCATTCTTAGAGGATGTGCGTTATTCATACATATGTCAAATCAACAGGAAAAGACAGAATCAGATCGGAGGATGGATATCATTCAAAACAAATAATGAGGACACAGGAACTCAACAGGTTATCCGTGGTGTAAAATAAACCACTGATAAACCATAACGAAACAATAAATACAATAAAGTAAAATGTTTATGGGTTGAACATGTTCCACTGGTTAGAAATCCATCCACCCATTCCTTATCTCCCACTTTATCCTCTAGTAGGGTCGGGGTGGGGTTCCCCATGCCCATAAAGGGGAGAACGTTTCGGACGCTGGGCAGATACACCCAGGATAGGGCGCCATTTCATCACTGGGCACACACTCACTCACACAAACACACTCTATATGGGGCAATTTGGAGAACTCAATTGACTTGATCCATGTTTTTGGACTGTGGGAGGAAACCGGAGAACCCGGAGGAAACCCACGCGGACACAGGGAGAACATGGAAACTCCACCCAGATTAGGATTTGAACCGGGAATCCCTAGTGCTGAGAGGAGAACATGCTAAACCACTAAGCCACCGTGCCGCCCCTTGTTAGAAATCATTTTGTTTAACCAACAGAACCGCCTCGAGTTACACCGACGAACCAATCATTCACGAGAAGCCTTGTGACAACATTCTAACATCTAAATCAGATGTTAATAGAAAATACTTTTTATCGGGAAGTTAAAATATTTATTATGAAATCAAACATCACTGTGGGCGGCACGGTCGCTTAGTGGTTTAGCACATTCACCTCTCAGCGCTAGGGATTCCCGGTTCGAGTCCCCATCTGGGTGGAGTTTCCATGTTCTCCCCGTGTCCATGTGGGTTTCCTCCAGGTTCTCCAGTTTCCTCCCACAGTCCAAAACATGGATCAAGTCCATTGAGTTCTCCAAATTGCCCCATATAGAGTGTGTCTGCTTGAGTGAGTGTGTGCCCAGCGATAGGTTGGCGCCCTGTCCTGGGTGTATCTGCCCGGCACCCGAGACGTTCTCCCCTGGATGGACATGGGGAACCCCCCCCCTCCGCGACCCTAATAGAGGATAAAGTGGAAGATAATGGATGAATATCACTGTTAATTATCTTAATTTTGTAATCTGCATATTCAGCTCCTCTGGATTCAGGCCGCCAGGCTGCTTTGAAAGTCTTCATTAGTTTTTTTTTTTATTTCTTTTTGCAAATAATTGTATTTTTGCATAAAACGCACAAAGCATTAAGATTTACATGAACTATTTACGTTAATTCTGAAAACCCCAGTGTACCTCTGTAATGCATTTCCTATGTGTTTATAGATTATTTAAGCGGATAAACAAGCCGTTGTTTTATTTTCACATGCGATGTTTCACACCCGCCGGTCTCCACCCATTTCTGTTTTAGATGTGTTCCTAATTGGTTCCATCATCTGTCTCATCTAATTGTGTTGCTGCATCATTACTCCTGTGATCGGATTGGTCGGTTTGTATATTTGAGCCGTCGGTTTGCCCCGCCCTTCTGTTTTGAATGCCTCTGCCTCTATCTGTGTGGTTGATTACTTTAGGCCTTCTCATTCCGTGTGTTTATTTCTTTTAGATTTTTTTTATTCATAGCTTGTTTTGAATATGTTTTTACATACGGAGTTGTTAAACAGATAAATCTGGCAGCAGTCCATGGCTTTAATCTGCTTTCTGAATCAATTTCTTCTCTCAGTGTCAGCTTTACTTATTTTGAGCTTGTTGACCTTTGACCTTTGACCTTTTCTCAGATGGTCAGGGTGATGTTCGTATTAACTTTCTCTTTTGGAGAACGTAGAATGAGCTGCTGAACACAGAGTCCCGTGAACCCTAGACTCGATTTTTTTTAAAACTGACTGCTACATGAGCCCTGAACTAAACCCCACCCAAAACCCCGGGGATGAACAAGAGCTGCGATTGTGAGCCAATTAAACAATCAGCATTAGATGTCTTGAACCAGCTTGTAAGAGGATTCAGTGATCTACAGGAGAAGCATGTATGCCGAGGAGAACGCATCCACAGAACCTGATGGAAGTCAATTTAAAGAAATAAAAAAATTATATTTGAAAAATCTTGTTGAGAACCCAAGCGACAAATCACGAGGTCTATAAATTGAATCAGGTTTTCAGAGGTGTATCAACTGTTTGGATTTCCCTTCGAATGAACCAGCTGTTGGAGAAAAACCCTGGAGATGCAAAGTGTGGAAACAGCCCACAGGGTTAAACCCAACATCCTGGTGGTGCAACATCGAAGCAGGTCAGATGAACCCCGGTTCGGCCTCTAAACAGCACGGAACAAGATGCTTGGTTCTACGACTATTGTTCCTCCAGGTTGTTCCTCAATCTCCTCTCCTGCTAATCTCTGTTTTAAGGTCTCATTGCACCCCCCCCCCCCCCCCCAAACCCCACACCCCACGACAGTCTGTTGTTTTCCCCACTGTGCTACATATACTGTAGAAATATATATATATATATATAAACCTCTTCCTCTTTCAGTTTTGTGTTTCAGTCTGACTGGAAACGATGACTCAAAGCTGGAACGATGCCAATGTTTAATTCCGGACTTTAGAATGTTCTCTTGTTTTAATGCAATTTTTTTTTTTAGAGAGCTAAAAATGTATCTATTCAAAGGCGATCACAGTTGCACTGATACCAGCGGGTGGGAAGATTCTGCGTTTGATTTCTAGCATTTTTACGCGCGTGGAGTTTGTAATGTTCTCCTGGCTGCAAGAAGCTGTAAGTATGGTTTAATCGTTAAGTAGGTGTAGTTTAATATTTTGCATATTTTATTTGAAGCTCTACTTCCACGCGTGTGCTGTAAGGTCCTGTCCACTGGGTGTCAACCACAGACGACTCACTCCAGACGGTCCTGGAGTGGCGGCAGGAAAAAAATAACGTGTTCTTTATTGATTTGCACAAGAATCAATTGTTAATAAATATAATGTCAGTGTTGGTGTTTTTGTTCATTAACATTTTATATGATTAAATTACGGTAGATGAGTGTTTGGACTTTTTGCAGAGTTGCTGTCTGTATTTTAATTTGTGGTCAACTACTGAGCAACTGCTCTTCCGTTGTACTGACGTGTTGGTGCTTTGTGCAGAACGCGCAGTTCAGAGGTTACCGAAATACAGAACACGAATTATCATGTTTTTATAAAGCGTGTAAAACCCACGAGTCTGTCTGGATTCGCATTACATGCAATTGATTCATTTTGGATCTTAAGTCGAACATATGAATCATTTTTGGAGGTTATTTTTGAGGTCTCATTAAAATAATGAAGGTTGTGAAGACGGTTTCATGCTCAGCTGCAGGTTGATGACGGATTCGTTGTAGAGGATTTAAAGACCTGACTCGGTCATCGACCTTCTCGCTGTATTTGAAGTGTGTTTGGATGTGTGTATGAAGCTCACAATTCAGAGAGACGATGGTTAAGAAGTTAAAAGAAAAAAAAGGGAAACTGTCAGGTTTCCTGTTTTAGTTGTTTCTTTGTACAAAGTGCACTCGAGCGTGTAAGAAAAGTCTTTAAATGGAGAAGCATCTGCAACTCGCAGGCCACGTGTTTCACGCCATCACAGTTTATACGAGCAGAAAAGTACCAGCGGCAACAAAGAGGAAATTAACAAACTATTTTAAGAAAAGTGAAGAACGGACTGACTTTAACAACTCCATCACCCCACCCACCCAGTCAGCCAGGCTTGGACTATACTGCCCTTTGCGCTGAGCAGACCTCACGGCTGAGCGGTAAGAACAGCTCGTTTTTAAGTATTTTTATTGTTCAGGTCAGTTTTAGTGTTGGATTTTCTGAGTGATGAGGCGATGTGTGGAACCTGATCATGTTCTAATCTTAAATACGGTGTGAACAGAATCCGAATTATTTTGTTAAACACGTACACCGTTAGAACTAAGTACAAGAGTGTTGCACTTCTTCGGGCCTGTTTGGATCTCAGGGGTAGTTGGGGTAATAAGGTACATGAACCTCATCTAGCAGTTTTTAAAAATGCATCCGAATGTTACGCCCCAGTGATGCACCGGTGTGCTCGTGGTGGTGCCGCAGTGTGTCGCGTGTTGAGTGTGTGCAATGTGTTTATTCAAAAGATTACCTGATGTTTAAACCTATACTGTAAATATACAAACAAATCACAAAGTAATAGATTTAATGTGGGGAAGCCTATGTGGTCTAAACTCGGCTCAGTTTGGGTTGAATTTGAATGTCGATAGCAGGATGATGCAAGATCAATGTCATACAGAACAAATCTCAAATCTGACTATAGAACCTTTTTTTTGAAGTTGAATTTTCAGTTTTTTTATTTGAATTTTCAGGGTTCTTTAAAAGTTAATTATTTTTTTTGGGGTGGGGTGGCCCGCTGACATGGCCGTTATTTGGTGTGGTGTGTTCGCGCGCGTGTTTGTGTGTGTGTGTGTGTGTGTGTGTGCCATTTTTCCGACGCTGCCGTTTGTTCTGCTTTCAGTGAAAAATGCAGGAAGTTCATTGGAACTCGCACTGTATTGACGTGTGAACAGTTGCCACGTGACCGCTTCTTCTTGAACTTGTTCTTCATTTACAAACAACATTCACACTGCGTGGACAAAAATTTACCACACCCACAATATTTAACACACACGTTGCTTTGTTCGTCTTTCTACAATATTTAGAGTGTCTGTGGGAGTTCTTTAGACCGTATTGTATAATTAATGCAATCACGTGTTTAGGAACCTTACTTTGTGCATTGTGGTAATTCTATGGTGGCACAGAAAAGGGCCTTCCCCAAACTGTTTCTGCGAAGTTGGGGGCTACAGTTCAAAATGCACTTTTCCACGTATAGGAATGGAATTAAATTTAATTACCGTGATATTAATTTATTTACGATGGTGGGATGGACAGTGGAGACTTTCATTTGGTAACTAAATGTGATTCTAAGCTGTTAGAACCAAAATGAAGTGGACGTTTAGGCTGTTAACAGTGATGAGTGCAAATCCCTTTGTTTATTATGGTTCATTGTTTATTGTTAGTGTGATTGACATATATGGTGTTAATTATTTTGTCCAATTTTTATGACCCCACTGTTTTTTGTCTGGGTTTCTTCTCCCGCAATTTCGCGCCATGAATACGGTGTTCTCAGGACACGTCCCGCACGTTGGTGAGATCACTGCGTGTACACAGCTAAAGAATCGGTCGAACCGATTTTGAGATATTCCGTTTTTCGATCCAAAATTCCCGTTTAATCTGCATTGCTTCCGTAACTTCGCCAATATTTGAGATAAAAAGAGAAAATTGTCTGGAGTCGGAGACGGCTGCAGACAGACCGGTGTTGTAAAATCGCAGATGGAGAATGATCGGCAGACAGTCGGCCACGACCATTTATTTTTTTTTTTTATTATTATTACTTTTTCCTTCGCTCGCTATGCATTTACGTTTACACTGTCTCCCACAACAATCACACTCACATTTCAAATGCATCTCTCTAGTTCAGTGCTTCTCAAATAGCGGGGCGCGCAGGGGGGGTGCAGTGCGCTGCATGGGGGGGCGCATAACAAGAAATCACAGAGCAAGTGATATTAAGTGTACTGAACAAACCCTCAACAGACAACATGGAAAATATTTAACAGGGATGACGGAGAGAAACGAAGATAATGAGAACAACAAAAGTCAACCGAAAACTAAGGGAATGTAGCGCCTGGCTTCACTGTAACTGTAACTGTAACTGAGGTGGAGACGAAGAAAGAGCGGTGTGTCTGCTGTGTCTTAAAATGTTGGCAGCGGACAGCGTGAAGCAAAATAAATGAAGACGTCATTAAAGACATGACACCCCAATCACGCTGATAACCGCTTGAGTTTTTTAATCATAAACATGATGCATATAACCAGCAATCATCCCGCTTTATGAAAGCTGCTCCAGAAAAGTTGTGCTGCAAAACGGGTGAGTTGGAGACATTAGTTCTGACTTTCTCAAAAAAAAAAAAAAAAAAAAAAAAAAAAAAAAAAAAAAAAAAAAAAAACAGCACAAATTGTTGTATTCATTTTAGTTTTGTAGGTTAAAGTGTTAATATATTGAGCTCCTGAATTAATATTGCTGATGAAATTTGAATTTATTATTATTCATTGATTTTATTTTATTTAATTTTTCAGTACTAAATGCGGGAGGCACGGTGGCTTAGTGGTTAGCACGTTCGCCTCTCAGCGCTAGGGATTCCCGGTTCGAATCCCCATCTGGGTGGAGTTTCCATGTTCTCCCCGTGTCTGCGTGGGTTTCCTCCGGGTTCTCCGGTTTCCTCCCACAGTCCAAAACATGGATCAAGTCAATTGAATTCTCCAAATTGCCCCATATAGAGTGTGTCTGTGTGAGTGAGTGTGTGCCCAGCGATGGATTGGCGCCCTGTCCTGGGTCTATCTGCCCAGCGCCCGAGACGTTCTCCCCTGGATGGGCATGGGGAACCCCACCGCGACCCTAATAGAGGATAAAGCGGGAGATAATGAATGAATGAGTACTAAATGCTAGTCAGCTCAAATGTTTCTCGTTTAAATAAGGATTTTATTAGTTTCTGTTACAAACTAAAAAACAAAGTAAATCAAATGATTCTTTGTTCTAAATTGATCTATATTTCTTTATTTTTTGTTTTCATTATTGTTAATAAGGATACATTGTTATAAACGAGGTGTACTTATAACAAATTTATAGACAAATCATACTACAGTGGGCGTGTAAAAATACTTTATCCCATTTTTGATAAATTTGGGGGGATAAATCATGTGGGGGGGGGGGTGAGTGTGGGGGGGGCGCAAAATGTTTTCGTCTTCCTAGGGGGGGCTTAACAGAAAATAATTGAGAATCACTGCTCTAGTTACATTATGACTATCCCGGCAGTACGTCTGTGTTCTGTACAGCATGTATTCAACTTTGTTTGCGTGCAAAGTTTTAAGAAACTGACGTCATGCAGATCTTTATTTATACTTTTGCAGTAAATCCTTTTCTGAGATCATCCATAATGGTTCCTCCTGTTGCTCTGATGGTTCTGCTCCTGGTTCCAGGTGAGTCAGTAGATCCCTCAACTCCACCCACTGCAGATTTCTCTTTCTACCTGTATTTATGACTCCACCTGAAATCTCCTGAAGATGGAGATGAACTGAATGTACAGTGGAGTTACTGAGTTCAGACTGAATCAGTTCTGCTTCTCTCCACCTTCCTCCTCCACCCTGCTGTAGAACTTACTGAGTTCTTCTCCTTTGAGCTTTAGCTGAAAATCAGTTCAGAGTTGTAGAGCAGCTGCAGGAGAACCAGAGGAGAGAAGTGAAGCTGGAACTCACTCTGTCTTATGGAGCTCAACTTCATCTAATCACATCTTTCATGGATCTTCTGTTTCAGGAGCTACAGGAGGTGAATGGAGTGTAAGATACAACCAGAGTGACATCTGTGCTCTTGAAGGTTCTACAGTGAATATGAGTGGAACTTACACACATCCATCAAGTGTTAAAGAGAAAAATACATTCTGGATCCTTCATGTTGAAGGTTGTGAACGTTCTGATCTTCAGAATGATTCGCGTTACTCAGAGAGAGTAAAATATTCAGATGATCAGAGACGTTTCTCTCTCAGTCTCAGTAATGTGAAGAAAACAGATGAACATGAGTACAGCTTCAGAATCATAACAAATACAGAAAGATGGACTGGTCGACCTGGAGTTAAACTCAGAGTTACAGGTAAATTAAATGACATTTATCTGATTGTTATAAAATAATAAATTAAAACATGTTGACATTTATTTTCTGACATTATATTTTTATTTATGATGTTTGTGTTTATTTTGTATTATAGTGAGTTAATATCAGTGTTTATTCTGAGGGTTCTGATCTCACATTCAGTATCAGTATTGATCAGTGTTATTGATCATCCTTTTATTTTAACCTCTGAGGAACTCAGTCATGTGATTAAACTTTATTAAATGAATGTTTTAATCATTTAAAAACATTTATATTTTGTGTTTGATTTGTAATAAACGTTGGTGTTCTGACCCACAGGAAACACGACGGTTAAAGCTCTGAATCTCTGTTTTATACTTTTATTGATTATCGTTTCTCCTGTTAGATCTTCAGGTCACAGGTTCTTCAGTGGTGACAGAGGGAGAACCTGCTAAACTTATCTGTGAATCCTCCTGCAGTCTGACTGATCCAACATTCATCTGGTACAAAGATGGAAACAAGCGACCTGGAACCTTTAAGAACAATGTTCTCCACCTGCAGTCAGTCAGGATTAATGATGGAGATCTCCTGAAGATGGAGATGAACTGAATGTACAGTGGAGTTACTGAGTTCAGACTGAATCAGTTCTGCTTCTCTCCACCGTGCTGTAGAACTTACGGAGTTCTTCTCCTTTGAGCTTTAGCTGAGAATCAGGTCAGAGTTCTAGAGGAGCTGCAGGAGAACCAGAGGAGAGATGTGAAGCTTGAACTCACTCTGGAGCTCAGCTTGATCTAATCACATCTTTCATGGATCTTCTGTTTCAGCATCATCTGGATGGAGTGTAATATACAACCAACATGAGATCTGTGCTCTAGAAGGTTCTACAGTGGAAATGAGTGGAACTTATACACATCCATCAGAACTTACAGTGAAGAAGACATTCTGGTTCATTAATCCAGTGGAAGGTGTTGAACCTTCTGATCTTCAGAGTGATCCACGTTACTCAGAGAGAGTGAAATATTCAGATGATCAGAGACGTTTCTCTCTCAGTCTCAGTAATGTGATGAAAACAGATGAACATGAGTACAGCTTCAGAATCATAACAAATACAGAAAGATGGGTTGGTAGACCTGCAGTTAGACTCAGAGTTACAGGTAAATTAAATTACATTTATCTGATTGTTACAAAATAAATAAATTAAATAAATAAATAAATAAATAAATAAATAAACGATCGCCTCTCAGCGCTAGGGATTCCCGGTTTGAATCCCCATCTGGGTGGAGTTTCCATGTTCTCCCCGTGTCCGTGTGGGTTTCCTCCGGGTTCTCCGGTTTCCTCCCACAGTCCAAAAACATGGATCAAGTCAATTGAATTCTCAAAATTGCCCCATATAGAGTGTGTTTGTGTGAGTGAGTGTGTGCCCAGCGATGGATTGGCGCCCTGTCCTGGGTCTATCTGCCCAGCGCCCGAAACATTCTCCCCTGGATGGGCATGGGGAACCCCACCGCGACCCTAAAAGAGGATAAAGCGGGAGATAATGAATGATTGAATGAAAAAAATGTTGCCTTTCATTTTCTGACATTATGTTTTTTATAAATTATGTTTCTGTTAGATCTTCAGGTTAATGGTTCTTCAGAGATGAGAGAGGGAGAACCTGCTAAACTGATCTGTGAGTCCTCCTGCAGTCTGACTGATCCAACATTCATCTGGTACAAAGATGAAATACAGCATCCTCAAACCTTTAAGAACAATGTTCTCCACCTGCAGTCAGTCAGGATTAATGATGGAGGACGTTATAGATGTTCTGTAGAAGGATCTGAATATCGCTCTGATGCTGGAACCCTCACTGTCAGACGTGAGTTACATTAAAATTCCACTTTTATTTAGAATTAACTCTAAATATTAATTTCATAACTCGTGATCACATAAATAATATGGAGATGTTTGTTTACGTTAATGACTCCACCTGAAATCTCCTGAAGATGGAGATGAACTGAGTCATTCATCTAATCACGTCTTTCATGGATCTTCTGTTTCAGCATCAACTGTATGGAGTGTAATATACAACCAATGTCAGATCTGTGCAGTAAAAGGATCTACAGTGGAAATGAGTGGAACTTATAAACATCCATCAGGACTTACAGTGAAGAAGACATTCTGGTTCATTGATCCAGTTGAAGGTGTTAAACATTCTGATCTTCAGAGTGATCCAGGTTACTCAGAGAGAGTGAAATATTCAGATGTTCAGAGACGTTTCTCTCTCAGTCTCAGTGATGTGAAGAAAACTCATGAAAATAAATACTTTTTCAGAATCATAACAAATACAGGAGGTGAAGGGTGGACGGGTCCTCCTGGAGTTACTCTCAGAGTTGCAGGTAAATCATTAAATTCAGTGTTAAATCTTCAACCTCCTCAAAACTACACTTTACATTTCATCATGTTTTTAAAACACTGTTTAATAAACTAAATCAATATTAGTTATAAATCTATAGGTTCTGGTTTTATTGTTCAGCATGTGAGGTGTTTATCATGTTGGAGTTAAATCTCAGTCTGCTGAGGGTCTCAGTGATCAGACTGCTCCTTCAGGAGTCTCAGATCAGACATCTGTAAACACATCTGTGAGAACCACCAGTGTAAATGGAAATAACATCAACTCATTTAATGTTCTCCTGTTAGATCTTCAGGTTACAGTTTCTTCAGAGGTGAAGGAGGGAGAACCTGCTAATCTGATATGTGAATCCTCCTGCAGTCTGACTGATCCAACATTCATCTGGTACAAAGATGAAATACAGCATTCTGAAACCTTTAAGAACAATGTTCTCCACCTGCAGTCAGTCAGGATTAATGATGGAGGACGTTATAGATGTTCTATAGAAGGATCTGAATATCGCTCTGCTGCTGGAACTCTCATTGTCAGACGTGAGTTACATTTACATTCCACTTTTATGTAGAATTAACTCTAAATATTAATTTCATAACTCATGATCACATAAATAAGATGGAGATGTTTGTTTACGTTCATGACTCCACCTGAGATCTCCTGAAGATGGAGATGAACTGAATCATTCATCTAATCACGTCTTTCATGAATCTTCTGTTTCAGCATCACCTGGATTGAAAATAACATACAACCAACATGAGATCTGTGCTCTAGAACAATCTACAGTGGAAATGAGTGGAACTTATACACATCCATCAGAACTTACAGTGAAGAAGACATTCTGGTTCATTAATCCAGTTGAAGGTGTTGAACCTTCTGATCTTCAGAGTGATCCACGTTACTCAGAGAGAGTGAAATATTCAGATGTTCAGAGAAGTTTCTCTCTCAGTCTCAGTGATGTGAAGAAAGCACATGAAAATAAATACTTTTTCAGAATCATAACAAATACAGGAGGTGAAGGGTGGACGGGTCCTCCTGGAGTTACTCTCAGAGTTGCAGGTAAATCATTAAATTCAGTGTTAAATCTTCAACCTCCTCAAAACTTTACATTTCATCATGTTTTTAAAACACTGTTTAATAAACTAAATCAATATTAGTTATAAATCTATAGGTTCTGGTTTTATTGTTCAGCATGTGAGGTGTTCTGTGTGTAGAACGATTAATACACAATCATAACCGTCATGTTCTCCTGTTAGATCTTCAGGTTAATGGTTCTGCAGAGGTGAGAGAGGGAGAACCTGCTAATCTGACCTGTGAATCCTCCTGCAGTCTGACTGATCCAACATTCATCTGGTACAAAGATGAAATACAGCGTCCTGAAACCTTTAAGAACAATGTTCTCCATCTGCAGTCAGTCAGGATTAATGATGGAGGACGTTATAGATGTTCTGTAGAAGGATCTGAATATCGCTCTGCTGCTGGAACCCTCACTGTCAGATGTGAGTTACATTAAATTCTTAATTTAAAGAAATACTAATAATTACATTTTTTAGTGTTTTGTAACATTTATATAATATGATTTCATTCAGATCCTCCAAAGAAGATCTCCACCTCCATCAGACCCTCTGGTGATGTCATGGAGAACAGTACAGTGACTCTGACCTGTAGCTGTGATGGTAATCCACCTGTACAGAACTACACCTGGTTTAAGGGAACTACATCAGCAGGAAGAGGAGAGACCTACACCATCTCCAATATCAGATCTGATCAGAGTGGAGAATACAAGTGCAGCTGCAGCAATGATCATGGAGATCAATCCTCTACTGCTGGAACCATTAATGTTCTCTGTGAGTTCATCTTCATGATTAATTTAATTATTTTAAGCTGCTGAAGATCAGAACAGTGATGTTCTATGTGCAGCATGAGGGCGCTGTGGTTAGCACTCCTGCCTTAAATTAACCATTTTTATTATTTTCAGATCCTCCAAAGAAGATCTCCACCTCCATCAGACCCTCTGGTGATGTCATGGAGAACAGTACAGTGACTCTGACCTGTAGCTGTGATGGTTATCCACCTGTACAGAACTACACCTGGTTTAAGGGAACTACATCAGCAGGAAGAGGAGAGACCTACACGATCTCCAACATCAGATCTGATCAGAGTGGAGAATACAAGTGCAGGTGCAGCAATGATCATGGAAATCAATCATCTACTGCTGGAACCATTAATGTTCTCTGTGAGTTCATCTTCAGTTCTGATTAATGTGTGAAACTTCCATGATGTTAGTTCCCTCAGATATTATTTTCTTAATTTTATTTTTTTTCTCTTTTTTTTAGATCCTCCCAAAAACATATTTATTAAAAATCAGTAAATGGTTCATTGATCTGCGTCAGTGATGGTAATCCACCTGTACTGAACTACACCTGGTTTAAAGAAGGTGAACCCTCACCTGTAGGATCTGGACAGAGTTACTCACCTCTACAGAGTGGATCCTACTACTGTGAAGCTTACAATGCCCAGGGTTCTCACAGATCCACTGCATACTCTGGAACAGAAAAAGGTAACAGTTTGTGTTGAACGTTATGCTGAAGGAACCCGGTTCTAAGTCTTCATTGTTTCTACAGGGAATCTCTTTCTGTTTGTGGTCATTGGAACTGTTGCTGTTCTTGTCTGTGTCGTTGCTGCTGTCTGTGTTTGGTGAGTAAATAACATTTTAAATTTTATCCATCTCATCTTCTGCTTAATCCTTTTTTAGGTTGTGTGTGTGTGAGGGGGGGGGGTTCCATGGTCATCCAGGGGCGAATATCTATCGCTGGACACACACATGGCGCAAAGTAGAGCAGCAATTTAAATTGGATCCATGCTTTTTGACTGTGGTAGAAAAACCACAGGAGAACCTGGAGAAAACCCATGCAGACACTTCGGGAACATGGAAACTCCACCCAGTTTGGAAGTCACACCTGGATCCCCAGCACTGATGGGTGGTTGTGTTGATTGCTAGGTCACTGTATAAACCTTATTTAAGATCTACACAGAGATCACAGATGCAGAGAACCAAAGCTGGATCATTGATGAGCATCAGTCACTAATCTAGTTCTCTGACTATATTATGGTTTGGTTAGATATACAGAATTACTTGTTCGGTTCTCATGATTCACCTCCTACACCATGTACTGCAATATAACCCTCACCTGTTATCCCCGCTGTTCCTGTGACATGTATTTGATTCAATTACTAAATTTACAAAAAAAAAAAAAAGTTACATATATTTATGTGTGAGTATTTATATGTATGTGTATAATAAATTGATATGATATATGTATATGTATATGTGTGTGTGTGTGTGTGTATGTGTGTGTGTGTGTGTGTGTGTGTATATATATATATATATATATATATATATATATATATATATATATGATTTTAAAAAAATAGGTTAATATACATATTATGTATTAACATATTTTTTTAATGACCTTTTATTGATATTTTATTTAAATTCAATGAGTTTTAATGGTTTTATTCCATCAGGAGGAATAAAAAACGCTCTTCATCCACAAACAGAAGCTCAAATGAGGTATGTTGATTCTGATTTTGGTCTGCAGTTATTTTTTTTATTAATTTAGTGTTCATGCCTTTTTTTGTTCTACTATGACAGGAGAACCTGTACAGTGATGTGGGTGAGGCACATCCAGAGGTCACCACAGGTCATGCCGCTGACTCGGCCAATCAGGATGAAGTTCAGTACGCAACCATTAAACACCAGACTCGCAGAAATGTCGACGCACCGGAGCTGAAAGTTGGTTCTAAAAACGTAGAGAGTGAATATGCTACGGTTCGACCTCGATGTGACCTAACTGTGAGGGATCAGCAGGAGGATGACGTTCAGTACTCCAGCATCAGAATCATGCCCAAAGGCGCCGCCTACAGGTACAGTCCGGGTTTACAGTGCTTGTGTAAATAATGGCAGTGTCGAGCGAATTAATATTTAAAAAGCGACTAGCGGCAAATCTATCGAGTTTTTCTGGTGTTGTAGACGTTTGGAGACTCTGAGGTGAACGCACATGTTCTGTTCAGTGAGCAGCGGGTTCTGCCGTCAGTTCCACGTCACTCAATCTACACTACAGACCACGCCCAAAACCGCCGCTTATCCCGCCCCCGATTTACTGCACGGGATGTAAATAAATGCGTCCGCAAGCATCTTTTAATTTAATTTACTAAACTAACATTACACAGCAGAGGGGAAAAATTAAAATGATTTATATAATGAGGGTCTTTAACAAATCCATGATGTTATTCTGAAAAAACGATGGACAATTTTAAAGGCAAAAAAGAATCAACAGCAGAAATTAATTTATTCAGAATTTATTTGTAGTTTTAAGATATTTAGTGTGTTTTTACTAGTTTTTCTCTCCCACAACGTTATTCTTTTATAATATCGACTTTGCTTACTGATAACATTACAGCAGCTTCTCCATGACGAGCTCCAGGTGAAGTTTGTGTTCATGTGTTTCTGCAGGAGAAGCGACGTCACTGATCAGGATCCCTCTTTGATCTACAGCAGTGTGAAGTAACGATGAACCAGATCCACATCGATATACCTCACTTCCGTTTCTGTCTGGACCTGTTTAAAACCCCAGGCCAGTTTTTTTTTTTTTAGATTATATGTAGCCACCCATTTTAAAAACACATCTCCAGCTCTCCTGGACTCTGCTCGATTTAAATCGTTCGTAAGTGTATGTAACGCGTGAAAAACATCTTTAAAAATCCATAGCTAGCAGCTGATATGCGTGTAACCATGAAAACCGTGTAGTCTATGTTTAAAACGGTGTTTCATTTAATTCCATGCTTTTAAAGATGCTAAAATTGTGCTCAACGCTCTGTTTGAGATCCAGAACTGTGTTCTCCAAGCTTCTACAACAGCGACACACACTGGGTAGTTAAGGCATTGACTCTAAGTCTTCAGGTCTCTAAGTCTGGATCTTCACGCCATGTTGAGTACATTCTGTGAGACTCTGGTGGTAAGTGTCCTGGACCGATGGGTGGAGGTGGATGTGATGGTGATGTGTATTGGAGAATATTATTTTTGTACTTTTTGCATCTTCATGGAGGGAGGCAGGTGGTGCAGTGTTACACACTCATACAGCACACAGCGATGATTTCCTAATCATCAGCGGTAGTCCTGTCACTGTGAAATTTGCATGTTCTCCATGTTGTGGAGTTCCCCCAACAGCTGTAATAGTGAATTTGCGACTGTATTCCTGTGTAAGTGTGCGTGTGTCAATCGATTGACCTATTAATCATTCGAGTAGTGGGATAGGCTCCAGCTTGGCCCAAGTTTGAATCACGATCTGTTTTAGAAAATTAATGTATTCAAATGCACTAAAAAAAAAAGTATTTATGTATTTAAATGTTTTTAGAGTTTTTAATGTTGATCGTCTGTTTTTTTTACTTTATTACTTTAAACGTTTTGATAACTTTATAATATAGTTTAAAAACTGAAAAAGGCGTCACAAATATTCTTTTAACAATGTTTTAATTTCTCATGCTGTTGTTAAGTCTTTAATGAATGTAAAGGAAAATAAAATTTAGATCTAAAACTTTGTCTGAACTTGTTTACGGTGCACAGGCTTGTGGATAAGGAACCAACTTTGCGACCTTAAAGTCCCAAGTTCGATTCCCGGTCTCACCAAATACTACCTAACCCCAATTGTTACAATAATCAGGCTAGAAAGCTGCTGATGGTTCTCCGTGTTCACTCGACGTACTCTATTTTCCGAGAATGGTTTTTGTGGAATTTTGGAGTGTTTTGGACAATCAACGTTTTCTACACGAAGCTGATGATGTCATGTCTGAATGGTCCTTATTCTCTGAACTGAGGTTTAGTTGTTTGGTTCGGTGCTTAATTTTATTCGCGTAGCGAAGGAACCGAATGAAGCGGGATTTCGGGACTAAGACATATGTCCCGGTATTTTTGTCGGTACCGTCTCTGCTGTGGGATTTTACATTAATTAAATGTTTTTTTTCATTTGTTTTTTACAATATGAATTTTCAGCGATACAGACAACACGTTTTTTCGGGATCCGTATTTCGAATCTCAGGTCTGCACACGTTTACAGATACGTCACTAATTTATTACCTCAACATTTTCAGCATCTTGTTTCATAATTTAAATCCATTTTATTTAAAGGTCTGGATTTTTTTTTAATTTGTGCAAAATGCTTACTGTATATCAGTCTAAATTAAAATGAAGAGATTCTATTTGAAGTGGATTGGTCATTTTCCATAACAGTATGATTTCCGTTTAAGGGAAAGACCCAGTGTTGCATCAGAAATGATCCATGCAGCAAAAAAGAACACGATTGCCAAATCAGCACAAAATTCAAACCGATGTGCTTTTGGAAAATAAACCCTCTGAACTGCTTCTGCTTTCTTCTTCCACTCTTCTCATGGATGAACCTCCGAACACAGAGGTAAGAGCAGCCGAATTCCTCTAAACAACGTTTTATTCATATAATCATTAAATTGGAGTTTGAACTTTAAATTGCAATAACTTTTACTTTAACTGGTAAATTAAGCATGTTTCCCGTTTCCGAGGTTCCGTTCAGAATCATGAATAAATTAAACATTTTGTAAATCAATGGTATTGAGGAGTCGTTTTTTGGGCGTCTGCTTGTCCATAGGGTTAGAGGTGGGGTAAGGGGTCAAAACCATGTTCATACAAATGTCTTGGACCAGAAGCTGAAGCTAAAACCTCAGACTCTCTGATCTGATCTGATGACTGTGCTTTTAGTTATTGATCTATTTATTGATTCGTCATCTTGGATCGTTTTAAATGAAGACACGGTTTATTTTTGCTTTTCAACATGAAGAGGTTTGAATTTTCGAGAAGCCTGAATTGTGAGAGGATGTTGCCGCGCTGATAGAAGGAACATTGTTTCAAAACAGCCACCGTGTGTAAACTCCACTGTTCTGCGTACGGAAGAGAAACCGGCGCGGCTTACAGAAGAAAGAAAAGGAAACGAGGAGAACATTCACTTTAACGACAACTGATAAGAAACAGCTCGGCCGTCAGAGAACTGCTTTTTAATGTAGTGATGTCAGCATTATTTTTATTTGTCTTTGCAGTAAAACACCAAAATATACCATCCATCATGGTTCCTCCTGTTGCTCTGATGGTTCTGCTCCTGGTTCCAGGTGAGTCTGTAGATCACAACTCCACCCACTGCAGACTTTTACTTCTACCTGTCTTTATGACTCCACCTGAAATCTCCTGAAGAACTTTTCTTCCATTTGAGCTTTAGAAATCAGTTCAGAGTTTTAGAGGAGCTGCAGGAGGACCAGAGGAGAGAAGTGAAGCTGGAACTCACTCTGTCTTATGGAGCTCAGCTTCATCTAATCACATCTTTCATGGATCTTCTGTTTCAGGAGCTACAGGAGATAAATGGAGTGTAACATACAACCAACCTGAGATCTGTGCTGTAGAAGGATCTACAGTGTTTATGAGTGGAACTTATACACATCCACCAAGACTTACAGTGAAGAAGACATACTGGATCCTTGCAGGAGATTGGACTGATCTACATGAGGATAAACGTTACTCTGACAGAGTTCAGTACTTAGAGGATGAAGAAGGAAAACCATCTCTTAAACTCATTAATGTAAATAGAAATGATGATCATGAGTACTGCCTCAGAATTCTAACATATACAGAAGGTGAGCGGTGGCTGGGTCGACCTGGAGTCACACTCAGAGTCTCAGGTAAATAAAAACCACAGTGCAAATGAAAGAATACTGAATCTTAATAACGCTCTTTCTGTATTTATCCATCCATCCATTATCTTCCGCTTTATCCTCTATTAGGGTCGCGGAGGGGGGGGGGGGGTTCCCCATGCCCATCCAGAGGAGAACATCTCGGGCACTGGGCAGATACACCCAGGACAGGGCACCAATCTATCGCTGGGCACACACAGACACGCTCGTGTATTTATTAGAAAATCTATATTTTGCTCTAAATCTGAGGGTTTTATTTTATATTTAATAAGATTTTTAAGAATAAGGTTTTTATCTTATGTCATCGAACATCTGGTTCCTCCTCCATCAGTTGTTCCTGTGCTAATGAACAGAGAAGTAGAACTGCAGGGAGAACGCTGAGACTTTTAAATCCATTCCGATTGATCTGAAACTCATTATACTGATCGGTTACGTCCGTCCTGTTATAAACGAAAACATCATCATTTACATTTTAAGACTTTTATTTTGTATTATAGTGAGTTAATATCAGTGTTTATTCTGAGGGTTCTGATCTCACATTCAGTATCAGTATTGATCAGTGTTATTGATTATCCTTTTATTTTAACCTCTGAGGAACTCAGTCATGTGATTAAACTTTATTCAAATGAATGTTTTAATCATTTAAAAACATTTTATTTTAAACTTTGTGTTTGATTTGTAATAAACGTTGGTGTTCTGACCCACAGGAAACACGACGTTTAAAGCTCTGAATCTCTGTTTTATACTTTTATTGATTATCGTTTCTCCTGTTAGATCTTCAGGTTACAGGTTCTTCAGTGGTGATAGAGGGAGAACCTGCTAATCTGACCTGTGAATCCTCCTGCAGTCTGACTGGTTCAACATTCATCTGGTACAAAGATGAAATACAGCATCCTGAAACCTTTAAGAACAATGTTCTCCACCTGCAGTCAGTCAGGATTAATGATGGAGGACGTTATAGATGTTCTGTAGAAGGATCTAAATATCATTCTGCTGATAGAACCCTCACTGTCAGATGTGAGTTACATTAAATTCTTTAGGTTAAATAATAATAAGTTTTAGTGTTTTGTAACATTTATATAATATAATTTCTTTCAGATCCTCCAAAGAACATCTCCACCTCCATCAGACCCTCTGGTGATGTCATGGAGAACAGTACGGTGACTCTGACCTGTAGCTGTGATGGTTCTCCACCTGTACAGAACTACATCTGGTTTAAGGGAACTACATCAGCAGGAAGAGGAGAGACCTACACCATCTCCAATATCAGATCTGATCAGAGTGGAGAATACAAGTGCAGCTGCAGCAATGATCATGGAGATCAATCCTCTACTGCTGGAACTATTAATGTTCTCTGTGAGTTTGGGATTAATGAAATATTTGAGCATAACTTTTTTCTGATCCGTGACGCCGGGAATGAGGATTCCTTTGCTTTGCTTTTAATTAAATCACAGATCTGTTACAATATTTCATTAACCACTTCTTCTTCTTTCTAGATCCTCCCAAAGACATATCTATTAATGAAACGGAGAGGAAGGTTCATTGATCTGCTTCAGTGATGGTAATCCACCTGTACTGAACTACACCTGGTTTAAAGAAGGTGAACCCTCACCTGTAGGATCTGGACAGAGTTACTCACCTCTACAGAGTGGATCCTACTACTGTGAAGCTCACAATCACCTGGGTTCTCAGAGATCCACTGCAGTAACCGTCAGTGTGTCGGTACCACAGCCATAATGTAAACCACGGTGTGATGGATTCATTCAGTCCTAAAGGTAAACTTTAACTGGTTCTGCGTTTTGCACAGGGTCCGTTATGCTGTATGCCGTACTGGGGGCTGTTGCTTTGATTTGTCTTCTTGCTGTCGTCTGCATTTGGTGAGTAAACACCCGTAAGTATGTTGTAAGTTTGGGACCTCCACCCACACTGCTCTCCACATCGCATTGTTAAAGCTTCAAACGTGGACGCAACACTTGTTAGTGAGGAACTCAATCAAATAAAGGAGAACCGTTTCACACCAACTCGTCAAAGCAGTTTTTCTGTTCCAGCATGACTCCATAAAGACATGTTGGGTGTACAGAAAATAGACACGCCCACACAGAGTTCCGAACTCATTCCAATCGAACACCTTTGGGATGAATTAGAACAGAGATTATAAGTCGAGGCCTCTTATCCAACGTCAGGCTCTGATCTCACAGATGCTCTTTTGGATAAATCAGCAGAAATTCTTGAAATCGTATTAAAAAAAAACTTTGTAAATTTGTTACAGCTGCAATTTGTTGTTCGTGAATGTTTTTTTTAATAGTATTCGTTGGTTTAATGCATTTTTATATGAACTTTTTCATCAGGAAAAAGAAGAAACGTGCTTCATCTGTAAAGCAGGACTTAAACCAGGTTTGTTCCGTCAGAGCTTAGGTTTCAGGGTTTTCTTTCAGAGCCTCATAAGGAACTTGAATCTTTAGTAATTGTGTTCCTTTTCCACTCAGTATGAATGTTCTGATGTTCTTCACCGCAGGAGAACCCCTACAGCGAAGTGGATGTAAATAAAGCACCCACCACCGCAAGTCCAGCCTCGGACTTCGCAAATGGAGATGATGGTCTATATGAGACTGTGGTGCACCATCCCAAAAACATTGATGCCTCGGTGCTGAAAGCTGCTGCCGTTGGTGATGAGGAGGTGGAGTATGCAAGTGTTCAACCGAAGCGTGATCACGTGGTGCAGGATGATCAGGAGGATGAAGTTCAGTACTCTAGAGTCCGATTTATTCCAAATGGTTCTGCCGGCAGGTGAGACGATCCCGTCTGGGTCTTAACTTAAAACGTTCTGTTGATGGGTTCTGCTGGTGGCCAAAAGCCTAGCCTGTAGAAACCCGTGACGTACCTCTCTATCGCGAGCTGCAGATGTATTTTATTGTGTTTGTGTTTCTTTAGAACTCGTACCGTCAGTGACGATCCTCCAGTGATCTACAGCAGCGTGAAGTGACGTGCGACTGTCTGGATCTGTTCGAATCTCCATTCATGTTATTGACTTATTTTTTAAAAAGACACAAAAACATCAGCGTCATAATTTCTGTGATTAAAGTTAAAATCAGGAGGTAAATGTTAGGAACAGTGTTTGGTTTTTAATTCTACATCCACCCGAGATGCTAAACCCGTTTATTCAGCTACTTTTCTAACTTATCGCACTTCGCATTTGATCTTCTGATCGTACAGTCGAGCCTCACGGGGGCGGGGGGGGGTGTGACCTCCACATTTATGTTGCGTAAATTCTATAAAACACCGATGGGGAACATATGAGGGACGTGTGGTGGGGGAGGGGGTTCTATCTGACGCTTGGTGATTTATTTTGCCTTTATTTGGAAAAAAAAGGAAGAAGACCTGACGCAGGGGACATTGCCTCACACCTCACAGGAAGTTAGTGTCTCAAAGATCAGAGAGAGAGAGAGAGAGAGAGAGAGAGAGAGAGAGTCAGTCCTGATGGACAATTATCACGAATGAACTTTGACAGCTTCAGCTACAAAAGACTGCGATCAGACCCGATGATGGAGCTCGAACGTGCGGCATGTGGGCTGTGTGCAGTGTTTTGTTTCCTTAAATTAAATTTTTAATTTTTATTATGTTTAAAGTGAGTCGATGGTTTTCTGTAAAACTGAAATGTTTCTGTTAAAAAAAAGCTGCGAAAAGTAAAATTACACAATCAGCGTACGATCAAAACCATGAGCCCAAAAAACCCTTCAAACTTCTGCTTTCTTCAGTTACTGTGAACACACACACACTCACACACACACACACACACACACACTCTCACACACACACACACACACACTCACACACACACAGAGAGAGAGAGAGGTAAGAGCTCTGAAAGCTTCTCTTTTACTTGAATTAGTTTTAATTTCCGAACTTCAGTCCGATGCAGCACGTTGTTTTGTTACGGGCTCGTCTTTGATCTTCATCAGATAAATGATTATGTTCGGTTTCAGATGATGTCTGAAGTTAATTTCAATTAACTTGTGTTTTAACCAAAGGGGATTTGAAAGTTCTATGAACACGGGTTTAATTCCACGGCATTGTGGAAAAACGCGGAGGTTAACTGTATGTATATGTGGGTGTGTGTGGGGGGGGGGCATGACGTCATTTACCGACATTTATCCAAAATGATTTGTAAGTATCTCAACTTAATTGACGTTAAAGGGGCCACTTTGGCAGTTTTGGTGGATTCGGGGTTTGAACGTCAAAGACCCAAATTGTGGAGATGACAGTCGCTTGCTCTAGAACCCGTTTTTAATACGACAATATGTCTAACTATAATTGTTTGAAAACTTCATGCAGGAACTATATTGCATAGGCTTGGTTCTGCTCACTGTTGCGCGAGAGGATGTTCTAATGGTGGGCGGGACTTGCACATAACCTCCAGCTCTTACATTTACATCATTCTTTTAAGAGTTCAAGTTAATATGACTGTAAATATGAGAAAGTGTTCAGTGTTTTTGAGCTTGGGCTCCCCCTACATGTACAGAGTGGTGGCTCTTTAATAGAGATGAAGGATGTAAAACCAAAATCAAGACATCAGACATGAGGGAACCGTTCTGTAGAGTACAGTGAGTGCTGCAGATGTATCAGACTCCATCACGTGGTGTTCGGTCAGGTGTCGTTTTAATGCCGGATGTGCCGTTGTACATCTTATAATCCGCTTACCGTCGAAATGTAACCACATGTTTTTATATTCATGAATGTTGCAGTAAAACTTTTTCTGAGATCATCCATCATGGTTCCTCCTGTTCCTCTGATGGTTCTGCTCCTGGTTCCAGGTGAGTCAGTAGATCCCTCAACTCCACCCACTGCAGACTTTTCTTTATACCTGTACTTATGACTCCACCTGAGATCTCCTGAAGATGGAGATGAACTGAATGTACAGTGGAGTTCAGACTGAATCAGTTCTGCTTCTCTCCACCTTCCTCCTCCACCCTGCTGTAGAACTTACTGAGTTCTTCTCCTTTGAGCTTTAGCTGAAAATCAGTTCAGAGTTCTAGAGGAGCTGCAGGAGAACCAGAGGAGAGAAGTGAAGCTGGAACTCACTCTGTCTTATGGAGCTCAGTGTAACGGGTGCCTAGGGCACCCGTCCCTCGGCCGTTTGTGTGTGGGTGTTTTTGGTTTCTGTGTCTGTTCCTGTGTTGTTAATTAGCTGTCGTGTTAGTATTTTGAGTTAATTAGCGTCGCGGGTTCATTGGTTGGTTGGGTTCACGTGGTGTCTTAGGTTAGGGTATTTAGTTCCGGGGTTTTAGGTATTTTGTGCGCGTCTTTGTATGTTTGTCACCGTGTCCTTTATGTGCCTGTTTGATGTGTTGCACCTTGATTAAAGATTCCTGTTCTTTGTTCTACCTGCGTGCCTGGCTCCCTTCTGCGCGTTAGAGCGCCGCGGCTCTGCGCGATATTTGCGCAGCCGCATCTAGATCACAGGTGGGCAGCGTGACTGAAAAGACGCGCCATTCGTTTTGGGAGTCCAGAGCCCAGGTAGGCTATTTTTAAATTTTTCTTTGGGGGGGCCGTATAGCCTCGTACTCGCGGCTCGTTCCGCGAGTGCGTTGTGATGCGGAGCCCGCCCTCCCGGAGCCGGGGGAACGGCTCAAACAGCGCGATGGCGGAGTGGAGCGACTCCGATGAGGAATGGTTGTGGAGGTACGGGTTCGAGGCGCTCTGCGCAGAGGAAAATCTGGACATTGTCCAGATTTCCGATGACGAGGCGGGCGAACCTTACCTGTATGGGCACATTCTGCCCGTACACACCCCTCCGCAACACTGAGGAGTTCTGGACGGAGGGTCCAGTCCGGTTTGTTAAACCCCCGGTGGCGAGACTCAGACGCAGAGCGCGGCGACGGCGTGGGCTGAAGCCGCAGCGGGCGCACAGCGCAGCCGCGGAGCGCGAAGCATGGACTGCGGGGCAGTCACGTGACGCGACCGCGCCGGTCCGTGCCGCGTCTGGGTCGCGCTGCGAGGGGGCGGTACCGGAGCCGCCACCTGAGTGCGCGAGTGTTTTGTGTCCCCCGTCCTCCTATTTGTCGTCTGACCTGTCTGTCGTCCCCATGTCCGATATGTTTGTCTCGTTGTGTTTGGGTGTTTCGGTGGGGGTTTATATGTTTTGTGTCCAGGATGGAGAGCCGGAGGTGCCGGCCGAGGTCATGCCAGCGCGCGTGCCCGCCGAGGTCCGCGCAGCCTGCGTGCCCGACGAGGTCCGCCCAGCGTGCGTGCCCGCCGAGGTCCGCCCAGTGTGCGTGCCCGCCGAGGTCCGCCCAGTGTGCGTGCCCGCCGAGGTCCGCGCAGCCTGCGTGCCCGCCGAGGTCCGCCCAGCGTGCGTGCCCGCCGAGGTCCTGCCAGCGTGCGTGCCCGCCGAGGTCCTGCCAGCGTGCGTGCCCGCCGAGGTCCTGCCAGCGTGCGTGCCCGCCGAGGTCCTGCCGGCGCGCGTGCCCATCCCGAAGCCCAGGGGCGTCACGCCGCCCATCCCAATGTCCAGGGGTGTCACGCCGCCCATCCCGAAATCCAGGGGCGTCACGCCGCCCATCCCGATGTCCAGGGGCGTCACGCCGCCCATCCCGAAGCCCAGGGGGCGTCACGCCGCCGCCCAGCCCGAGCAGCAGGGGCCGCACGCCGCCGCCCAGCCCGAGCAGCAGGGGCCGCACGCCGCCGCCCAGCCCGAGCAGCAGGGGCCGCACGCCGCCTCCCAGCCGGAGCAGCAGGGGCCGCACGCCGCCTCCCAGCCGGAGCAGCAGGGGCCGCACGCCGCCGCCCAGCCCGAGCAGCAGGGGCCGCACGCCGCCGCCCAGCCCGAGCAGCAGGGGCCGCACGCCGCCGCCCAGCCCGAGCAGCAGGGGCCGCACGCCGCCGCCCAGCCCGAGCAGCAGGGGCCGCACGCCGCCGCCCAGCCCGAGCAGCAGGGGCCGCACGCCGCACGCCCCGCCGCCAGGGGGCGTCCGCCTCGCCACGCCGCACGCCCCGCCGCCAGGGGCCGCCCGCCTCGCCACACCGCCAGGGGGCGTCCGCCTCGCCACGCCGCCAGGGGGCGTCCGCCTCGCCACGCCGCCAGGGGTCGTCCGCCTCGCCACGCCGCCAGGGGTCGTCCGCCTCGCCACGCCGCCAGGGGGCGTCCGCCTCGCCACGCCGCCAGGGGGCGTCCTCCGGACCACGCCGCCCGTGGGCGTCCACCTGACCCTGCAGCAAGAGGGCGTGGTCCAGTCCTGATCCGCCACGGGCGGCCACCTGACCTCGCAGCCGGAGGCCGTCCGCAGCTCCGCGTCCGTGGAAGGCGTCTTCCACACCGCGCCCGCAGAGGGCGTCCACCCCGACACAGGACACATGGACGTGTCACACGCCTCCCCCGCAGAGGGCGTCCACCGGAGGGCGCCTATCAAGCCCGACTTAGGAGGGGCGGACGACCCCCCCCCCCCCCCCAGGACAGTTTTTTGGGGTGTCTTGGTCGCGTCCCCGCGTTACGCGACCGTAAGGGCGGGGGTAGTGTAACGGGTGCCTAGGGCACCCGTCCCTCGGCCGTTTGTGTGTGGGTGTTTTTGGTTTCTGTGTCTGTTCCTGTGTTGTTAATTAGCTGTCGTGTTAGTATTTTGAGTTAATTAGCGTCGCGGGTTCATTGGTTGGTTGGGTTCACGTGGTGTCTTAGGTTAGGGTATTTAGTTCCGGGGTTTTAGGTATTTTGTGCGCGTCTTTGTATGTTTGTCACCGTGTCCTTTATGTGCCTGTTTGATGTGTTGCACCTTGATTAAAGATTCCTGTTCTTTGTTCTACCTGCGTGCCTGGCTCCCTTCTGCGCGTTAGAGCGCCGCGGCTCTGCGCGATATTTGCGCAGCCGCATCTAGATCACAGGTGGGCAGCGTGACACTCAGCTTCATCTAATCACATCTTTCATGGATCTTCTGTTTCAGGAGCTACAGGAGATAAATGGAGTGTAACATACAACCAACGTGAGATCTGTGCTCTAGAAGAATCTACTGTAGAAATGAGTGGAACTTATACACATCCATCAGGACTTACAGTGAAGGAGTCATTCTGGTTCATTAAACCAGTTAAATATGTTGAACCTTTAAGTCCGCATTTTTCTCTACATTTCTCAGGGAGAGTGAGATATTCAGATGTTCAGAGACGTTTCTCTCTCAGTCTCAGAAATGTGAAGAAAACAGATGAAAATCAGTACAGCTTCAGAATCATAACAAATACAGACAGATGGACTGGTCATCCTGGAGTTAAACTCAGAGTTACAGGTGAGAACATGAGTTCTAATGTTCAGATGAATCTCAGTCTCAGACATACAGCAGGTCCAAGTGCAGATCTGAAGACTTTGTACTAAAATCATCTTTAAATGTTATAAATCTGTTACATCACATTACTGATGTTTAAGTGACGGCCTTTAAAATGTTTATGAACAGATTTATCATATTGGAGTTAAATTACTGATGATGGATCATCAACTCATTTAATGTTCTCCTGTTAGGTCTTCAGGTTAAAGGTCCTTCAGAGGTGACAGAGGGAGAACCTGCTAATCTGATCTGTGAATCCTCCTGCAGTCTGACTGATCCAACATTCATCTGGTACAAAGATGGAAAAAAGCGACCTGGAACCTTTAAGAACAATGTTCTCCACCTGCAGTCAGTCAGGATTAATGATGGAGGACGTTATAGTTGTTCTGTAGAAGGATCTGAATATCGTTTTGATGATAGAACCCTCACTGTCAGATGTGAGTTCCACTGTGTTCTCAGTGATGCATGATAAAATAATGAGATTGAAAACAAACTATTCATGTTTAGATCCTCCAAAGAAGATCTCCACCTCCATCAGACCCTCTGCTGATGTCATGGAGAACAGTACAGTGACTCTGACCTGTAGCTGTGATGGTTCTCCACCTGTACAGAGCTACATCTGGTTTAAGGGAACTACATCAGCAGGAAGAGGAGAGACCTACACCATCTCCAATATCAGATCTGATCAGAGTGGAGAATACAAGTGCAGGTGCAGCAATGATCATGGAGATCAATCATCTACTGCTGGAACCATTAATGTTCTCTGTGAGTCCATCTTCAGGATTAATTTAATTCATTTGAGTTTCTGTCTGAAGATTAATTACAGAATTAAGTTTGTTTTTAACTTAGACTAAATTTATTTTACCACTTTCAGGTCCTCCAAGGAACATCTCCACCTCCATCAGACCCTCTGGTGATGTCATGGAGAACAGTACAGTGACTCTGACCTGTAGCTGTGATGGTTATCCACCTGTACAGAACTACACCTGGTTTAAGGGAACTACATCAGCAGGAAGAGGAGAGACCTACACCATCTCCAATATCAGATCTGATCAGAGTGGAGAATACAAGTGCAGGTGCAGCAATGATCATGGAGACCAATCATCTACTGCTGGAACCATTAATGTTCTCTGTGAGTTCATCTTCAGTTCTGATTAATGTGTGAAACTTCCATGATGTCAGTTCCCTCAGATATCCATCCATTATCTTCAGCTTTATCCTCTATTAGGGTTGCAGGGGGGTTCCCCATGCCCATCCAGGGAAGAACATCTCGGGCACTGGGCAGATACACCCAGGACAGGGCACCAATATATTGCTGGACACACACACACACACTCTATATGGGCAATTTAGAGCATTTAATTTACCTTGATCCATGTTTTTGGACTGGTGAGGAAACCGGAGAACCCAGAGGAAACCCACGCGGACACGGGGAGAACATAGAAACTCCACCCTGATTGGGATTCAAACCAGGAATCCCTAGTGCCGAGAGTCGAATGTGCTAAACCACTAAGCCACCGTGCCGCCCTCCCCTCAGATATTATTTTCTTAAATTAAATGTTTTTTCTCTTTTTTTTTTAGATTCTCCCAAAAACATATTTATTAATAAATCAGTAAATGGTTCATTGATCTGCTTCAGTGATGGTTATCCACCTGTACTGAACTACACCTGGTTTAAAGAAGGTGAACCCTCACCTGTAGGATCTGGACAGAGTTACTCACCTCTACAGAGTGGATCCTACTACTGTGAAGCTCACAATGCCCTGGGTTCTCGGAGATCCACTGCAGACTCTGTCTCTGTAAATGGTACAAGAACTATTTTATTAATGAAATCACATTGTGATGAATAACAATTTTATTTTTATTCTTTATTCTTGTAAATATTGCGATAAATCGGATTTTAAAGTCACAGTTGTTTTTTTCATTACAGAGTATTTAATGGGTGCTGTAAGTGGAGCTGTAACTGGAGCTGTTGTATTTCTTTGTGTCGTTGCGGTTCTATGTGTTTGGTGAGTAAAATTATTATTATTATTTATTTGAAAATTACAAAGAGTTATCATTACAGATCATTACAGCCTACAGTCCAGCAGGGGGCCACATGCGTCTCTTTATTACTTTTGATGAACCTGAAAACTGTTTTACCTTTAATTCGGACCAAATTTTTGGTTGAAGCGAGCTAATTTTAGGACGTAGAATCAAACGTAGAATCAAAAGTGACTAAACGTCCCTTCAAAAGCACATTAAGAAAAACCACCACACCGACCACATGGTGGCGCAGCAGTAAGTTACGGGGTGTTACTGTTCCGCAGGATCGAGGTGATTGGTCAGGATTAAAAAGCAAAAGATAGGCCATGTTGCAACTCTTTAAAATGTCTCCCTCTACTGGTCAACCGACGGTGGTTCATGTTCAAGCTTCACACTGCTGCCAACTTAACGACTTTGTCGGTGTATTTAGCATTTGACTTATTTAGCATGTGTTTAGTATTTAACAAAATATAACATACGTAATGTGGGTCTAGAAAAAATAATTAAACATATTTTTTAAAGTGCCGGAATATTTCAAAGGCTAAAAGTGAAGTTTATTTAGAATTCGTTTGTAAAACATTTTTTCTGTCCCACAGTGTCGTTTCTTAAACACGCAACTTTTAGGACGGCCAATGACTGCTTTCTTTACTGATGAGTTAGCGACTTTGTCGTTATATTTAGCGACTTTTCAGACCCTCGAGCGAGTTGTTTTTTTTAAAAAACGACTTTTTGTTGTTATTGTTGTTTTTGTTGTTGTTGTTATTATTATTATTATTATTATTGTTGTTATTGTTGACTTTTGGAGACTTTTGGAGACTCTGAGATGAACACGTGCTCTTCAGTTACTGTCCTCAGCGAGCGAGGAAGAAGAGTTATTTTTTCAGTTGTTCATTTGTAGTTCTAACATATTTATTGTGTTTTTTATTCCCACGACGTTCAGTAGTTAAGAAACTACTGAAGACGCATCTCTTTAACAAATACCTGTTGTAGAAAAAAGGGGGGGGGCGCAGCATAAAATAACAATCAGGTTTGATGAATGTACAGTAGAGTTGGTTTTCTCCATAACTTCTGACTTGTGATGTTCTCATTTGTAATAATTGTAAATGTACACGTACAACGTTATTCCTTTACAGCTTCAAAAACACGTATTATGCAAATTAAGCGATGGCGTCATTCAGCGACTTCTAGCTACTTTTAGGACAGCCAATAGCTACTATAATTACTGAGGAGTTGGCAACACTGGTTGTGAACAGGGCAACTTCATCATCTGGTTGAACCTCCGCTCGCGGAGTTGAGTTGAGAAATTAATCGATTCATTTAAACAGCTCAGGAAACACTGTTTAAAAATTGCAGGTTATCGATGTTTTTTAATAATCTGTTATTGATATTTAATTGTGAATGTTTCAGTTTAATCTGGAGAAAGAATAAAAGTGTTCCACCTGCGAACCGGGACCTGAATGAGGTACGTTCGCTCAGCACTCAGAATTCAGGTTCAGGGGTTGATGTCTCAGAACATGAAACCAACGATCTTCATTCATTGAATCTGTGCTGACAGGAGAACCTCTATAGCAACGTGGGGGGTCCCGCCTCAGACCCAGCCAATCAGGAGGCAGCTCAATATGCCACCATCGCAGACTCCCGTCGCAGACACGCGGACGCGTCGCCGCAGAACGCTTCTTGCGTCAGTAATGAGGATGTGGAATATGCTACGGTTCAACCTCGATGTAGCAGAGCAGCGAGGACACAACAGATGGATGAAGTTCAGTACTCTGATATCTGCTTCACCTCCACTGCTGCGTCCTCCAGGTGAGGACATCCCGTCTGATTACCTCAGCACTGAATCTGTTCATTAATGAGGACACATTTACTAAATTATATTTAAACTTCACGGCGGCACGGTGGCTTAGTGGTTGGCATGTTCTCCTCTCAGCACTAGGGATTCCCGGTTCGAATCCCCATCTGGGTGGAGTTTCCATGTTCTCCCCGTGTCCGCGTGGGTTTCCTCCGGGTTCTCCGGTTTCCTCCCACAGTCCAGAAACATGGATCAAGTTCTCCAAATTGCCCCATATAGAGTGTGTCTGTGTGAGTGAGTGTGTGCCCCCCCCCCCCGACCGTAATAGAGGATAAAGCGGAAGATAATGAATGAATGAATGTTTAAACTTCAGATTTTCTAAAAGAGGCTGCATACAGTGTCATACAGGAGAACCTCCATCATGAACCTCAGGTGAATCCTAATGTAAATGTTCTCCGGTCATTTGTTTCTGCAGACCCAGCTCTCAGATTGAGAAGGATCCCTCAGTGTTCTACAGCAGTGTGAGGTAATGCACGTTCAGCCAACTCAACTGGGTCTACATCTCTGGTAAATCGTTTGAAGCCACACTCCAGCTGGAGGATGCTGATTGGACGCGTGTTTAAAAATCTCTTCTGGACTTTAATTGATTATTTTTGTTAAATGCATGTAATACACGATGAGCAACCACAAAGGTTATATTTATTCGAGGCTAAATCGGGTGGAACCAATGAAAACGCTGGATTTGGACAACAATCACTGGCTCTAGTGGAGGACAGATTCAGGTAATGACGTTGAGATGTCCACCATGCAGAGAATTCTGTAAGACAATGACGGTAATGGAAGTTGTAGAAAGCCACCACTAGATGGCACCACACTCCCGCTAACTGGGTGAGGCAGCAGCTTTGATGGGGAAAAAAGAAGTGTGACTAAAATAGGGCACTGAGAAGAGTGTAGGGAACACGCACCCTGTAGGTGTCACCATGTGGTTGAAATGTTCTGTCGTGTTCTACTTTAGTTCATATGGTGGATGTGTTCGTGTACACGTGACGCAGCTCCTGTGATTCGCGTTCTGATGATGTAATGATCCTGTTTTATTATCTGTAGTAAAGAATGTGTTCTTTATTTAAATTCAATAACAAAATAAAATATTTAATACTGCAAAAAAAAAATCTCTGATTGTATATTTTGATTTTATTATCATTTTCAGCAAAATCCCAAACATTCAGTAGCACCTTAACCTCATCACAGCGTCATAGCATTGTTCTAGATTGCACCTGGAGATGCATAGCGACTATTAATTAACGTAACTTCATACATTCAGTCGTTCTATCTGATTGATCGTTGGGTTTCTAATCCAGTTCTGCAGTGAACCTAATAAAGAACCACCTCATGGTTCTTCTTCATGTTCAGTGGAACTGATGGAATGGAAATGAGGTTATAAAGAAGGAGGAGCATGTGTGAGGTCTACAACACGTGATGAAAAAGATGAAAGGAACCATAATGTTAAGGGTTCTGAGGAGAACTGGGTCATCGGTGGCTCCTGTTGAACGTTCATGCAGAAGTTTAACCATGGGTCTGTTTAAGTCTCAACGTCACATGGTCTGAGGCCTGGAGCTTGTAGCCGCTGGGCTACGTTCAGCCCGAGAGAGGCGTTAACCACAGATTCAGCGATGTTCTTCAGCTTCCTGTGTTCTCACTGTTCTCAGACTGAATGCTGATGAGGACCCTTGAGATACCGAGACCAAACTGAATGATACTGTATAAACCGTCTGATATTTGGTGCAGCGTTATTACTGTAAGGTTCTGTAGGAGAACCTGAGCTCGTGGAGAAGTTAATACTTGGTTATTTTTAGATGTGGTAAAGTGTAAATTATGGGTTGTTGAGAGCGCGACGTTCGTGTCATTATTTTAATAAAGGAAGTGCATCAGCGTCAGAGCGGGGGGTGGGGGGTGAACTCTGGACTTCAGTTACTGCAGTTAAAATATCGGCCCCTTTCATTCATTCATTCCGATGGGGATTTTTCAATATTTAAACTTAATTTTATTAAAAACTATAAATGTTACAAACTCCAAGAAAAGTGCTGAAGAAGAAAAATAATATCACTCTGAGGAATAACAATAGAAGACTTTTCAAGCCATTTAATCATAAGAGTCTGTTTGGGTGGTGCAGTAAGCAGAGGGAGAGGAGGTGGAGGTGGAGGTGGAGGAGCTGTTCATGGTGCTGAAACAGATCAACACCACTCATCTGACTGACCGCTCCATTAACCTTTAACTGTTTCTACTGAACATGAGATTCAGGACTGTCCACCTGAAGATCAGCTCTGATCTCATTTTTTAATCATTCTGTCATTTAGTCTCTTGATTGATTGATTGATTGATTGATTTTAAATTCTTATTTTATTTAAGAAGTAAAGAACGGAATATCACCACAGTCATGAAAACAACAAAACCAACCTTTAACACAAATGCTCTCTGAAGGCTGTTTGGTATCTATGGCAACAACTTCCTTCCTGCAGTTTATCTAAAGCAAATTAAAAACAGAAGTTCAAAAGAAAAATTAGCATCATTTAAAACTCTGCTGCTTCCTGTGTTCTCATTTAGAACTGAACTTCTGCTGCTGGACCTCGACACACGACGGTAAGATCATCGTCTTATCATCTTTATATTGAAATGAGTAATGATCTGAATTTCAGAAGTTGAATATTAATGAATGATGATCATTTCTAAAACAATGTTTGCTTCTGGATCGTTAAAGGAAAGTTCCGTCGGAGAAGCACAGAGTGAATTTATCTGTAAATCATAAAGAACGCAGAACGCGTGGAATCAGATTGACTTTAATATGATTTCTGATCCACTATTCCACCTTTAATCAGACGTTTAGGTCGGAGACGCTTTACGTTTAAACTGAGGACACAGCGCTGCTACAGAGACCACACTATGAACAGGAAGTGCACTGGTGTGAGAGAGGAAGTGCGAGTGGCGTGAGACTCGTGCTGCTCCGTCTGTACATTAACGACATCGTTAATCAAACCTTTGAAATGTCGCGTTCAGAACAAGAGCAGATCATTTCAGAAGGTTCTCCTGAGAACGTTTGATATGAGAGAAATTCAAATGAAGTGTTTCTCAGTCGAGCAGCATCACTGAAACATCACTGAACATCCAAACCACCTGCTCATGGGTCAGGCTCAGAGAAGCCAAGGTTCTTTCTGAGTGCAATTGCATGTTCTCCAAAGGTCTATATGTTTTTTTTCAGAAACAGAGGACCCTGGGTAACCATTCCTTCATCTGCAGTATGATGGAGATCCTGATTCTGATGAGCTTATAGAATCATCATCTGATCTTCTGGTGTTCTTTAGGGTCTTGTAGAAATGATGTCGTCCATCATGGTTCCTCCTGTTGCTCTGATGGTTCTGCTCCTGGTTCCAGGTGAGTCAGTAGATCCCTCAACTCCACCCACTACAGACTTCTCTTTCTACCTGTATTTATGACTCCACCTGAGATCTCCTGAAGATGAAGATGAACTGAATCTTAGCTGAGAATCAGTTCAGAGTTCTAGAGGAGCTGCAGGAGAACCAAAGGAGAGAAGTGAAGCTGGAACTCACTCTGTCTTATGGAGCTCAGCTTCATCTAATCACATCTTTCATGGATCTTCTGTTTCAGGAGCTACAGGAGATGAATGGAGTGTAACATACAACCAACATGAGATCTGTGCTCTAGAAGGATCTACAGTGGAAATGAGTGGAACTTATACACATCCATCAGAACTTAAAGTGAAGAAGACATTCTGGTTCATTAATCCAGTTGAAGGTGTTGAACGTTCTGATCTTCAGAGTGATTCACGTTACTCAGAGAGAGTGAAATATTCAGATGTTCAGAGAAGTTTCTCTCTCAGTCTCAGAAATGTGAAGAAAACAGATGAACATGAGTACAGCTTCAGAATCACAACAAATACAGAAGCTGAAGGATGGGTTGGTGAACCTGGAGTTACTCTCAGAGTTACAGGTAAATTAAAATACATTTATCTGATTGTTATAAAATAATTTTTTTTGACATTATATTTTTTATAAATGATGTTTCTGTTAGATCTTCAGGTTAAAGGTTCTTCATATGTGAAAGAGGGAGAACCTGCTAAACTGATATGTGAATCCTCCTGCAGTCTGACTGATCCAACATTCATCTGGTACAAAGATGAAAAACAGTATCCTGGACTCTTTAAGAACAATGTTCTCTACTTACAGACAGTCAGAATTAATGATGGGGGACGTTATAGATGTTCTGTAGAAGGATCTACATATCGATCTGCTGCTGGAACGCTCACTGTCAGATGTGAGTTACATTAAAATCCACTTTTATTTAGAATTAACTCTAAATATTAATTTCATATCTCATGATCACATAAATAATATGGAGATGTTTGTTTATGTTCATGACTCCACCTGAGATCTCCTGAAGATGGAGATGAACTGAATGTACAGTGGAGTTACTGAGTTCAGACTGAATCAGTTCTGCTTCTCTCCACCTTCCTCCTCCACCCTGCTGTAGAACTTACTGAGATCTTCTCCTTTGAGCTTTAGCTGAGAATCAGTTCAGAGTTCTAGAGGAGCTGCAGGAGAACCAGAGGAGAGAAGTGAAGCTGGAACTCACTCTGTCTTATGGAGCTCAGCTTCATCTAATCACATCTTTCATGGATCTTCTGTTTCAGCATCATCTGGATGGAGTGTAATATACAACCAACATGAGATCTGTGCTCTAGAAGGATCTACAGTGGAATTGAGTGGAACTTATACACATCCACCAGGACTTATAGTGAAGGAGACATTCTGGATCCTTCACTTTGATGGTAGTGAACCTTCTGATTTGAAGTGTGATCCACGTTACTCAGAGAGAGTGAGATATTCAGATGTTCAGAAAAGTTTCTCTCTCAGTCTCAGAAATGTGAAGAAAACAGATGAACATGAGTACAGCTTCAGAATCACAACAGATACAGAAAGATGGGTTGGTCGACCTGGAGTTAGACTCAGAGTTACAGGTAAACTAAATGACATTTATCTGATTGTTATAAAATAATTAATTAAAACATGTTGACATTAATATTCTGACATTATGTTTTTATTTATGATGTTTGTGTTTATTACGTATTATAGTGAGTTAATATCAGTGTTTATTCTGAGGGTTCTGATCTCACATTCAGTGTCAGTATTGATCAGTGTTATTGATCATCCTTTTATTTTAACCTCTGAGGAACTCAGTCATGTGATTAAACTTTATTTAAATAAATGTTTTAATCATTTAAAAACATTTTATTCTTTGTGTTTGATTTGTAATAAACGTTGGTGTTCTGACCCACAGGAAACACGACGTTTAAAGCTCTGAATCTCTGTTTTATACTTTTATTGATTAATGTTCTCCTGTTAGATCTTCAGGTTAAAGGTTCTTCAGAGGTGACAGAGGGAGAACCTGCTAATCTGATCTGTGAATTCTCCTGCAGTCTGACTGATCCAACATTCATCTGGTACAAAGATGAAAAACAGCATTCTGGACCCTTTAAGAACAATGTTCTCCACCTGCAGTCAGTCAGTGTTAATGATGGAGGACGTTATAGATGTTCTGTAGAAGGATCTAAATATCGCTCTGCTGCTGGAACCCTCACTGTCAGACGTGAGTTACATTAAATTCCACTTTTATTTATAATTAACTCTAAATATTAATTTCATATCTCATGATCACATAAATAATATGGAGATGTTTGTTTACGTTCATGACTCCACCTGAGATCTCCTGAAGATGGAGATGAACTGAATGTACAGTGGAGTTACTGAGTTCAGACTGAATCAGTTCTGCTTCTCTCCACCTTCCTCCTCCACCCTGCTGTAGAACTTACTGAGTTCTTCTCCATTGAGGTTTAGTTGAAAATCAGTTCAGAGTTCTAGAGGAGCTGCAGGAGAACCAGAGGAGAGAAGTGAAGCTGGAACTCACTCTGTGTTATCTAATCACATCTTTAATGGATCTTCTGTTTCAGGAGCTTCGGGAGATGAATGGAGTGTAACATACAACCAACATGAGATCTGTGCTCTAGAAGGTTCTACAGTGGAAATGAGTGCAACTTATACACATCCATCAAAACGTACAGTGAAGGAGACATTCTGGTTCATTAATCCAGTTAAAGGTGTTAAACGTTCTGATCTTCAGAGTGATCCAGGTTACTCAGAGAGAGTGAAATATTCAGATGATCAGAGACGTTTCTCTCTCAGACTCAGAAATGTGAAGAAAACAGATGAACATGAGTACAGCTTCAGAATCATAACAAATACAGACAGATGGGCTGGTGAACCTGGAGTTACTCTCAGAGTTACAGGTGAATTAAATTACATTTATCTGATTGTTATAAAATAAATTAAAACAAGTTGATGAATGATGAATGATGTTTCTGTTAGATCTTCAGGTTACAGGTTCTTCAGATGTGAGAGAGGGAGAACCTGCTAATCTGATCTGTGAATCCTCCTGCAGTCTGACTGATCCAACATTCATCTGGTACAAAGATGAAATACAGCATCCTGAAACCTTTAAGAACAATGTTCTCCACCTGCAGTCAGTCAGGATTAATGATGGAGGACGTTATAGATGTTCTGTAGAAGGATCTGAATATCGCTCTGCTGCTGGAACCCTCACTGTCAGATGTGAATTACATTAAATTCCACTTTTATTTTTAATTAACTATAAATATTAATTTCATAACTCATGATCACATAAATAATATGAAGATGTTTGATGACGTTCATGACTCCACCTGAGATCTCCTGAAGATGGAGTCATTCATCTAATCACAACTTTCATGGATCTTCTGTTTCAGCATCACCTGGATTGAAAATAACATACAACCAACATGAGATCTGTGCTCTAGAAGGATCTACAGTGGAAATGAGTGGAACTTATAAACATCCACCAGAACTTACAGTGAAGAAGACATTCTGGTTCATTGATCCAGTTGAAGGTGTTGAATCTTCTAATCTTCAGAGTCATCAATGTTACTCAAAGAGAATGAAATATTCAAATGTTCAGAGACGTTTCTCTCTCAGTCTCAGTAATGTGATGAAAACAGATAAAAATCAGTACTTTTTCAGAATCATAACAAATTCAGGAGGTGAAGGGTGGACCGGTCCTCCTGGAGTTACTCTCAGAGTTACAGGTAAATCATTAAATTCAGTGTTAAATCTTCAACCTCCTCAAAAATACACTTTACATTTCATCATGTTTTTAAAACACTGTTTAATAAACTAAATCAATATTAGTTATAAATCTATAGGTTCTGGTTTTATTGTTCAGCATGTGAGGTGTTCTGTGTGTAGAACGTATCAGAACAGCTGGTTCCTCCTCCATCGGTTGTTGATCTGATCTCAGTCTGCTGAGGGTCTCAGTGATCAGACTGCTCCCTCAGGAGTCTCAGATCAGACATCTGTAAACACATCTGTGAGAGAAACCACAGTGTAAATGGAAAGAACATCACACGGTGCTGATTAGGGTTCTGTTCATCACCCTGAAATTAATACACAATCATAACCATCATGTTCTCCTGTTAGATCTTCAGGTTGAAGGTTCTTCAGATGTGAGAGAGGGAGAACCTGCTGATCTGATCTGTGAATCCTCCTGCAGTCTGACTGATCCAACATTCATCTGGTACAAAGATGAAAAACAGCATTCTGGACCCTTTAAGATCAATGTTCTCCACCTGCAGTCAGTCAGTGTTAATGATAGAGGATTTTATAGATGTTCTGTAGAAGGATCTAAATATCGCTCTGCTGCTGGAACCCTCACTGTCAGACGTGAGTTACATTAAATTCCACTTTTATTTAGAATGAACTCTAAATATTAATTTCATATCTCATGATCACATAAATAATATGGAGAGGTTTGTTTATGTTCATGACTCCACCTGAGATCTCCTGAAGATGGAGATGAACTGAATGTACATTGGAGTTACTGAGTTCAGACTGAATCCGTTCTGCTTCTCTCCACCTTCTTCCTCCACCCTGCTGTAGAACTTACTGAGTTCTTCTCCTCTGAGCTTTAGCTTAGAATCAGTTCAGAGTTCTAGAGGAGCTGCAGGAGAACCAGAGGAGAGAAGTGAAGCTGGAACTCACTTTGTCTTATGGAGCTCAGCTTCATCTAATCACATCTTTAATGGATCTTCTGTTTCAGGAGCTTCGGGAGATGAATGGAGTGTAACATACAACCAACATGAGATCTGTGCTCTAGAAGGATCTACAGTCGAAATGAGTGGAACTTTTACACATCCATCAGGACTTACAGTGAAGAAGACATTCTGGTTCATTGATCCAGTTGAAGATGTTGAACCTTCTGATCTTCAGAGTGATCCACGTTACTCAGAAAGAGTGAAATATTCAGATGTTCAGAGACGTTTCTCTCTCAGTCTCAGAAATGTGAAGAAAACAGATGAACATGAGTACAGCTTCAGAATCACAACAGATAAAGACTCAGAAAGATGGGCTGGTTATCCTGGAGTTATTCTCAGAGTTACAGGTAAATTAAATTACATTTATCTGATTGTTATAAAATAATTAATTAAAACATTTTGACATTAATTTTTCTAACATTATTTTTTATAAATGATGTTTCTGTTAGATCTTCAGGTTAAAGGTTCTTCAGAGGTGACAGAGGGAGATCCTGCTAATCTGACCTGTGAATCCTCCTGCAGTCTGACTGATCCAACATTCATCTTGTTCAAAGATGAAAAACAGTATCTTGGACTCTTTAAGAACAATGTTCTCTACTTGCAGTCAGTCAGGATTAATGATGGAGGACGTTATAGATGTTCTGTAGAAGGATCTGAATATCGCTCTGCTGCTGGAACCCTCACTGTCAGACGTGAGTTACATTAAATTCTTTTGTTTTCAGTCATAATTTTTGACAAAACTTTTACTCACTATTAATACAAATAATAATGATTAAACTACTGATGTCCAGATCCTCCAAAGAAGATCTCCACCTCCATCAGACCCTCTGGTGATGTCATGGAGAACAGTACAGTGACTCTGACCTGTAGCTGTGATGGTTATCCACCTGTACAGAACTACACCTGGTTTAAGGGAACTACATCAGCAGGAAAGAGGAGAGACCTACACCATCTCCCAATATCAGATCTGATCAGAGTGGAGAATACAAGTGCAGGTGCAGCAATGATCATGGAGATCAATCATCTACTGCTGGAACCATTAATGTTCTCTGTGAGTTCATCTTCAGGATTAATTACATTTATTTGAGAATTAATAGCAGAACAGTGGATTTTTCTTATTTGCAGCATGCTGTGGTTAGCACCCTCCCCTTTCATTCAGTATCTCTACAGGGTTCCTTCTTTAGTACATAAATCTGGTTCTACTCTGCGATACACAGGTGACCTCAACAAAGGTTTATACTATAAGTGCTAGGATAGGCTGCAGCACCTTCTGACCCTGATCTGGAAAAACAGTTTATAAAATAAAAGCATCAACTCTTAACCATTTTATTATTTTCAGATCCTCCAAAGAAGATCTCCACCTCCATCAGACCCTCTGGTGATGTCATGGAGAACAGTAGAGTGACTCTGACCTGTAGCTGTGATGGTTATCCACCTGTACAGAACTACACCTGGTTTAAGGGAACTACATCAGCAGGAAGAGGAGAGACCTACACCATCTCCAACATCAGATCTGATCAGAGTGGAGAATACAAGTGCAGGTGCAGCAATGATCATGGAGATCAATCATCTACTGCTGGAACCATTAATGTTCTCTGTGAGTTCATCTTTTCTACATATTTATTTAGTCAGTAATCTCAGATTTATTTGGTAATCTTAATTAATCCAGTTTGTTCACATTATTTACATTTTAAACTTGTTTTCTTATTTTTTTTAGATCCTCCAAAAAACACATTTCATAAATCAGTAAATGGTTCATTGATCTGCTTCAGTGATGGTAATCCACCTGTACTGAACTACACCTGGTTTAAAGAAGGTGAACCCTCACCTGTAGGATCTGGACAGAGTTACTCACCTCTACAGAGTGGATCCTACTACTGTGAAGCTCACAATGCCCTGGGTTCTCAGAGATCTTCTGCAGACTCTGGAACCATTGGCTCATGTAAATACCTTCATGTCATCATGAATCTGTTCCTCTCATCACATTATTGATCAGCGCTGTGTATTTGAACCTGTTGATGGTTGTTCTGTGTGATAGTGAACCATTCTGTGGTTCTGGCTGTTGGATGTGGAGCTGGTGTGTTCTTTGTTGGAGTTCTTGTCTCTGTACTGATCTCACTGATGTAAGAACCAATATTAATGATGATTCCTTATCTTCTGAAATGATTAAACTAATTAATAATCAATACTGATGGATCACTGATTTGTTTAAGAAGAAGAAGGAAGAAGAACAGAAGGACAGAGGGACAGGACTTTAAGGTGAGCAGGTACAGGAACATCAGATGTTGATTAGATTCTGGTTCCGTGGGTTTGTAGATACACGGTCGTTCCTCTAGAGGGCAGTGCTCATGTTCTCTAACCCTCCTCTCTGTAGAACACGGAGCTGAATGTTCAAGATGAGACGTATGCAGCTCTGGACCCTGCAGCCCGGACCTCTGATGACGTGTACAACACTCTGACGGTGAGATTTCATTACAAATTTAATAAAAACCCGAGGAACAAATGTGATGATTTAATGAGAAGCGGCTGAGACTCAGCACCACACGTCTTTATTAATGACTGTCTCGTGTCTTTTAGACTCTGAATTCATGATGACGTCAACATCTCCATGGAGATCCATCCATCCTGCCCGCAGTGAAGCTTCTACATCAGTCAGGAGTTTAATGTTCTGTGTGTTCTGCAGCGTTTTATTTCTGTTCTTGTTTTAAACCTCGACTCTGTAGAACTTTAATGATGATCATCTGTTCCACTGTTCTAATGTTCTCACTGTCACTTTGTTCTCGCTCTCTGAGGGTCACATCTTTTTTTAATTTACTGTTAGTGGATAAAAAAATATATGTTTCAAAACGTGTATTAAATGGTTTAAGATTTCTTATGATAATTTGATAAATATAAACTGTAAACCTGCCATCCTCCGCTAGAGGGCGTCAGTGTGGTGCAGTAAGCAGAGTGAGTGTAGCAGCAGGTGGCGGTGGAGGAGCTGTTCATGGTGCTGAAACACATCAACACTGCGTCATTTATTCTTATTGATTGACTTTAAATTCTTATTTTATTTAAGAAGTAAAGAACGTCGAGGAAGTTAAATTTGTTTCAGAACCATTCTTTTATTTCAGCGTTAACTTCAGATTTGTTGGCTATAGGAAGGATGTTATTCTTATATTCATTCATTATCTCCCGCTTTATCCTCTATTAGGGTCGCGGTGGGGTTCCCCATGCCCATCCATGGGAGAACGTCTCGGGCGCTGGGCAGATAGACCCAGGACAGGGCGCCAATCCATCGCTGGGGTTATTCTTATATATGTATTGAAATTGTAATAAATTTGGTGTAATAAAGTAGGAAACGCCAGCTTTAGAGTTTAACTAATTTACAATTTATTTTAATTAACCTCAACTTGCAAAAGTTTGCAGTAATACCTTCTCATTAAAAAAAAATTCCATAGTTATTTATTTAACGTATATATTTGGATTGGAAAGGACAGCGTTGATGCTGAAAACAGTCTCATAGTCCGATGATCCCCGCGTTACAGCAGGAGCAGAATTCTGGTAGATTGAGTTCATATTTCCACATGGACTTCCTTCATAGTCTGAAACCTCAATCTGTAAAAGAAAAGTTCATAATAACACGTGACCTTAATTTAACGAAGCTCCTGCCATGTTGTAAAACCAAATAAAACGACCCACTAAGATCAGAGTTGGGTTTCAGTTACAGTTCATGTTGTGTGGGTTTACTGCAGGTCGTCCTGCGTTCTCATTGGTCGTGACTCCTGTCACTCACCTGATCTCTTGCTGCGCTGCACTGGCACGGCGTCATCTGTCCTGAAACAGAATGTACCTCGATTTAAATGTTTAATTAATGTTTATACAGGAACACATATCTCAGCTAACTCTAAAACTGAGAATCAATAAATAAATTAATTTAGGAATTTAAAGATAAATCGTTCAATTCTTAGTATGTATCTTTACATAACCGTAAAAACTTTTATTATATAACATTTTATTATATGTTTTTATAAGTTAATCATCTATTCATACTTGTCAGAGCATGGAATAAAAGTTTAAATTTGTTTAATGTATCAAAAATATATATAAACTTCAATAGAATAAACTCAATCTGGGATAAAAAGAAATCTGTTTTAAAGTTCCCTTTACTTTTTTTTTATAAAACATGTAGCATCAGACTAATGTGAATAGACGTGTGTTTTATGTGTTTTTTTTTGTTTGTTTTTTTTTTCAGTTCGTATTCATCAACATGGAGTGTTTTATAGACAGGTTCGTTCTGATTGGTCAGTTTGTGTGAACACTAGTGTAGTGTTGTGTATTTGTAGTTTTTTTTTAAGTGGACGTGTGAACAATGAAGTTAATTCTCACTCTTGTACAGTAGAGCCGTGAACGACGTTATCCAGACAAATGACGTCAGAAGTATGACCCCCATAGAGACGAAGACATAAACTCTCCAACCTCGTAAAAACAACACACACATTTGTAATGAGTTTCTGATGAATGTGCTGTGTTTGCAGGTCGCGCTTCAGCACAAAGATGAAGCGGCTCTACAGGAGGGACTTTATTCATTACACCACGACGTCCCTGTTACCCTTCGTCCGTCTCACACCTGACCGGCGATAGGATGGGAGCTCTTTAGAAACCGACTCTGAAGTGAGTGCAGCTTTATTTTGATTGCTTTTTGCCTTAAATGTGTGTAAATAGAGGGCGGCACGGTGGCTTAGTGGTTTGGCATGTTCTCCTCTCAGCACTAGGGACTCCCGGTTCGAATGCCAATCTGGATGGAGATTCCATGTTCTCCCCGTGTCCGTGTGGGTTTCCTCCGGGTTCTCCGGTTTCCTCCCACAGTCCAAAAAACATGGATTAAGTCAATTGAGCTTTCCAAATTGCCCCATGTAAAGTGTGTCTGTGTGAGTGAGTGTGTGCCCAGCGATAGATTGGCGCCCTGTCCTGGGTGTATCTGCCCAGCACCCGAAACTTATTCCCTTGGATGGGGATGGGGATGGGGATGGGGATGGGGATGGGGAACCCCTCCCCCCCCCCCCCACGACCCTAATATAGGATAAAGCAGAAGATGATGGATGGATGGTATGTAAATATACATGATGAGTTTTAGTTACTGTGGGTCTACAGTTTTACAACAAAAGTCCCTCTGGGGCAAATCAATTACATTAACTCCATCACCACCTCGTTCACCCACTAATCCACCTATCAAATCACCCATCCATCTGCTGATCAATACATCCATCTACATGGATCCGGCCACCATTCTGTCCTTGATTCGTCCACTAGCACAGTTTTATGATCAGCTGCTTAAACGGCTGACTTTTGTTCTCTGAGCGGCGTCTCAACCCACCACTTCCTGATGGAAACCACCACCTGTGTCCTTTCTTTGCAGTAAACCAACCACGTTCGTGCAGTACTCCGGAAGCACCTCGAGGCCCAGCACATCGTTTCAAAGTGCTAAAACAAAACCAGAATAGTTCTCACCGTGTTTGTTCTCGTCACTCGGCTGATGCTGTGTTGATGAAACTGTGTTGAGGTGGAAACACAACGAGAGTCAGAAACATCACGAGGCACAGAGCAGAAACCAACCACAGTGGGATTTTACCTGGACCTGATGTGAAGCTCGATGTTAAAGTCAATCCCAGAGATGTGATGATGGGGGTCGGAGTCGGAGTGGATGTGGTTGGTGGTGGTGAGGTCTGTGGTGCTGTGTTTTTTTTTTGGGGGGGGTAAAGAGAGAGAGAGAGAGAGAGAGAGAGAGCGAGAGATTACCTTTGTTGGGTTGCACAATTCAGATTGTGACAGCAGAGTGACACAACTCCCCTGCTGAATGTACAAGTTTATTATTGTTGTTATTATTATTGATGTTATTGTTGACTTTTGGAGCGTTTTGGAGACTCTGAGATGAACACGTGATCTTCAGTTACTGTCACAACACTCGCTGCAGATGGAAAATGAACCGAGTCTTCATTGAGACACGAAGAGAAGTAAAAAGTGCATTTAATTGAAATTGAAATGGAAGTCCCACAGTCTCAGTCAGTCCCTCCCCTTATTCACCATACAGCTGGGTGACCAGATGTCCCGCTTTGTTCGGGACAGTCCCGCAATTCCGTTACTTTTCTCGCGTCCCGCAAATTGAGTCGTTGTCCCGCATTGTTATTGAAAGTCAGACTGCGGTTTTAAAACGCGTGTTTTATCATCTGCCATTGGACGGCTGTGTTGTCTGTTATCGGGGGAGAGGCGGGCTGTTTGAATGTCAACCAATCGGGAACGCGGATGTATGAAAAGGGCACCGCCCACCAACACAAACAATGCAAATCAATTCAGAACAGCAGCGGCACGAGATCTGAGGAGAGAGAGGTGAACACGAGCCAACATATAAAAACCAAAATCCAGCTTCAACAAAGACTGAGAAACTAAAGAGCTGCTGAAAGCAGAGCAAGGCGAGTCTGAGGAGGTTTTGTGTGACGCTTTTTCCGTTTCACACGGAGGTGAATACGACGCTGACAAAGCGGCACTCACAAAACACCTGTTGCTCTAAAGCAGGTTTCCCAGTCTGCGCATGCGCTCCTGCAAAAGCCCAAACTAAATTCAAACGCAGAGAAAGTAACAGCAGCGGAACGAACCCGCGTTTACCCCACTGTGCAACACTCCCCATCATACGGCTTTAAAACCAACTAAAAGAACTGTCTTCTGTTTAATTGTACACGTGTATATGTATGTTTTTATTCACTCGAGGCTAAATCGGGTGGAACCAATGTAAACGCTGGATTTGGACAACAATCACTGGCTCTAGTGGAGGACAGATTCAGGTAATGACGTTGAGATGTCCACCATGCAGAGAATTCTCTAAGACAATGACGGTAATGGAAGATGTAGAAAGCCACCACTAGATGGCACCACACTCCCGCTAACTGGGTGAGGCAGCCGCTTTGATGGGGAAAAAAGAAGTGTGACTAAAATAGAGCACTGAGAAGAGTGTAGAGGACACGCCCCCTGTAGGTGTCACCATGTGGTTGAAATGTTCTGTCGTGTTCTACTTTAGTTCATATAGTGGATGTGTTCGTGTACACGTGACGCAGCTCCTGTGATTCGCGTTCTGATGATGTAATGATCCTGTTTTATTATCTGTAGTAAAGACTGTGTTCTTTATTTAAATTCAATAACAAAATAAAATATTTAATACTGCAAAAAAAAATCTCTGATTGTATATTTTGATTTTATTATAATTTTCAGCAAAATCCCAAACATTCAGTAGCACCTTAACCTCATCACAGCGTCATAGCATTGTTCTAGATTGCACCTGGAGATGCATAGCGACTATTAATTAACGTAACTTCATACATTCAGTCGTTCTATCTGATTGATCGTTGGGTTTCTAATCCAGTTCTGCAGTGAACCTAATAAAGAACCACCTCATGGTTCTTCTTCATGTTCAGTGGAACTGATGGAATGGAAATGAGGTTATAAAGAAGGAGGAGCATGTGTGAGGTCTACAACACGTGATGAAAAAGATGAAAGGAACCATAATGTTAAGGGTTCTGAGGAGAACTGGGTCATCGGTGGCTCCTGTTGAACGTTCATGCAGAAGTTTAACCATGGGGTCTGTTTAAGCCTCAACGTCACATGGTCTGAGGCCTGGATCTTGTAGCCGCTGGGCTACGTTCAGCCCAAGAGAGGCGTTAACCACAGATTCAGCGATGTTCTTCAGCTTCCTGTGTTCTCGCTGTTCTCAGACCGAATGCTGATGAGGACCCTTGAGACGGTAAGTCCATTGCTCCACTTTATTTGTTTAAAATCGATACCAAACTGAATGATACTGTATAAACCGTCTGATATTTGGTGCAGCGTTATTACTGTAAGGTTCTGTAGGAGAACCTGAGCTCGTGGAGAAGTTAATACTTGGTTATTTTTAGATGTAGTAAAGTGTAACTTATGGGTTGTTGAGAGCGCGACGTTCGAGTCATTATTTTAATAAAGGAAGTGCATCAGCATCGCAGCTGGGGGGGGTGGGGTGGGGGTGATGTCAGTGTGAAGTTATTTATTAGTTATTATTTTAAATTGGCAGGTTTTTTAAAGGTTGGAATCCATGTTTGTGTTTCTGAATTATAGAGTGATGAGTGTTAGACGTTATAACCTACACACTATATGGTCAAATGTTTTGGGACGCCTTCCTTAATCACTGAATTCGGGGGTTTTGCCACCACAGCCCTCATCACATCATTATATTTAAAATACCCTTCTCTGATGATTCAGGCTCCGGTGATGACGTCATCCATCATGGTTCCTCCTGTTGCTCTGATGGTTCTGCTCCTGGTTCCAGGTGAGTCGGTGGTTCCTGACTCTGTACCTCGGTCAGAGTGTCAGAACAGAAGTTAACTGCAGGTTATAAATAAGTTTACTAACTAAAGGTGTAATATATAATACACTTAATAAATTAAACCCGAACCGAAACGTGGAGGTGCATCCAAATACAGTATGAAGGAACAGGTAGAGGTCAGGAGAACAGACATGAGGGCTGGTGGCCTGTTGGTCAGTGATGTTAATATTAAGTTCTGACTGTAGGACCACAACTATCTGTGTGAACACACACACACACACACACACACATGTGTGAGACCGGTCTTATGGAGCTCAGCTTCATCTAATCTCATCTTTCATGGATCTTCTGTTTCAGGAGCTACAGGATATATTTGGAGGGTAACATACAACCAACATGAGATCTGTGCTCTAGAAGGTTCTACAGTGGTTATGAGTGGAACTTATACACATCCATTAGATCTTACAGTGAAGAAGACACTCTGGTACATTAATCCAGTTAAAGGTCAGGAACCTCCTGATCTTCAGAGTGTTTCAGGTTTCTCAGAGAGAGTGAGATATTCAGATGTTCAGAGACGTTTCTCTCTCAGTCTCAGTGATGTGAAGAAAACAGATGAAAATCAGTACTTTTTCAGAATCATAACAAATACAAAAGGTGAAAGATGGACTGGTGAACCTGGAGTTACTCTCAGAGTTACAGGTGAGAACATGAGTTCTAATGTTCAGATGAATCTCAGTCTCAGACATACAGCAGGTCCAAGTGCAGATCTGAAGACTTTGTACTAAAATCATCTTTAAATGTTATAAATCTGTTTATTACATCACATTACTGATGTTTAAGTGACGGCCTTTAAAATGTTTATGAACAGATTTATCATAATGGAGTTAAATTACTGATGATGGAACATCAACTCATTTAATGTTCTCCTGTTAGATCTTCAGGTTACAGGTTCTTCAGAGGTGACAGAGGGAGAACCTGCTAAACTGATCTGTGAATCCTCCTGCAGTCTGACTGATCCAACATTCATCTGGTACAAAGATGAAAAACAGCATTCTGAAACCTTTAAGAACAATGTTCTCCACCTGCAGTCAGTCAGATTAATGATGGAGGACGTTATAGATGTTCTTTAGAAGGATCTGAATATCGCTCTGCTGCTGGAACCCTCACTGTCAGATGTGAGTTACATTAAATTCTTAATTTAAAGAAATAACAATAATTATATGAGATTTTTTTTGTGTTTTTGTAACGTTTATATAACGTAATTTCTTTCAGATCCTCCAAAGAAGATCTCCACCTCCATCAGACCCTCTGGTGATGTCATGGAGAACAGTACAGTGACTCTGACCTGTAGCTGTGATGGTTCTCCACCTGTACAGAACTACATCTGGTTTAAGGGAACTACATCAGCAGGAAGAGGAGAGACCTACACCATCTCCAATATCAGATCTGATCAGAGTGGAGAATACAAGTGCAGGTGCAGCAATGATCATGGAGATCAATCATCTACTGCTGGAACCATTAACGTTCTCTGTGAGTTCATCTTCAGGATTAATTTAATTAATTTGAGTTTCTGTTCGAAGATTAATTACAGAATTAAGTTTGTTTTTAACTTTGACTAAATTTATTTTACCACTTTCAGGTCCTCCAAGGAAGATATTCACCTCCATCAGACCCTCTGGTGATGTCATGGAGAACAGTACAGTGACTCTGACCTGTAGCTGTGATGGTTCTCCACCTGTACAGAACTACATCTGGTTTAAGGGAACTACATCAGCAGGAAGAGGAGAGACCTACACCATCTCCAATATCAGATCTGATCAGAGTGGAGAATACAAGTGCAGGTGCAGCAATGATCATGGAGATCAATCATCTACTGCTGGAACCATTAATGTTCTCTGTGAGTTCAACTTCAGTTCTGATTAATGTGTGAAACTTCCATGATGTCAGTTCCCTCAGATATTATTTTCTTAATTTAAATGTTTTTTCTCTTTTTTTTTAGATTCTCCCAAAAACATATTTCTTAAATCAGTAAATGGTTCATTGATCTGCTTCAGTGATGGTAATCCACCTGTACTGAACTACACCTGGTTTAAAGAAGGTGAACCCTCACCTGTAGGATCTGGACAGAGTTACTCACCTCTACAGAGTGGATCCTACTACTGTGAAGCTCACAATGCGCTGGGTTCTCAGAGATCTTCTGCGTTCTCTGTAACAGTAAAAGGTAAAACAGCTTCAATAAACTTTAAAGTCTGGATTTATTTGTTCATCTTTAGTTTATTTGACGTGTTTTTACAGAAAATCCATTGCTGTATGTTGGTATTGGAGTGGCCGCTGGACTCGTGTGTCTCATTGCGGTTCTCTGTGTCTGGTGAGTTCATGGAATTTTCAGTGTTCAGATGTTTTAGTGTAGAATGATTTTTTTTCCGTTCAACGAGCTTTTCAGATCCAACTAAATAAAATAAATTGTGTAAATTTGTTTCATGTCAATATTTTATTCCGATAAAATCTTAAATAATGACTGAAAACTTAAAAATACTTTAAAATATTTGATTATCAGCATTAAAGAACAATCAGAGGAACCTGGGTTCATTATTTAAATGTCATTAACTACTTTAGATTCATATAAAGAGAGACTGAACGTAAAACACGGGATTTATTAGAACTAAAGTATGTTAGATTCTTAAAACATGAAACACAAATACATTTACATTCTGTGATTTTAATTAATGAAAATAAAAGACATGTCTGTGATTTAGAACTTTAAACTGCACTCTCTTTAAATGATCTGTCTTTTTAATAATAATTAAATTGATTAATAATATTAAATTTGTTTCCTCAGGATAAAAAAAAGACGGGATGCTGCTGTTAACAACAGTTCAATTCAGGTCAATTAAAACATTGTAAAGTTTATTGTTTTCATATTTGATTTAAGCGAATCCGTTCCCTTTTCCCTGAATTCTGAATCTGATGTGATGTTCTAACTCATCAGGAGAACCACTATAGTGAGGTCAACGTGACGAATGCTTCCAGAGCTCCAGATCTGGACTCGGCCGGTCAGGACGACGGTCTGTATGCCTCGGTGCTAAAGACGTCTTCCTCTGAGGATGAGGAGGTTCAATATGCAGCTCTTCAGCTTAAACCTGATGGATCTGTGGAGGATCATCAGCGGGATGAAGTTCAATATGACAATGTCGGATTTCTGTCCCGTGGTGCCGCCTGCAGGTGAGAGGATCCATCTGGTTCCATTAATGAACATCCAGCTCCATCACCGTCTCCATTCAGATTCTGTTGGATTTAATGTTTTCTGTTTGATTCCGTTTGGTTCTGCAGGGCCGACACTGGTAATGATGAGGATCCGTCGGTGATCTACAGCCGTGTGAAGTGATCCACTTTCAACCAGTTTAAAAACAATGGATCTTCACGCCATCACTCTGACTCTGAATTTGATCTTGGCATGTTCTCTTCTCTGGAGATTTAAAAAGCTTTTTTGTGGCTTCGTGGCTTGGCTGCGTGATTTCTAAAATTGTGGAGGAAAAAAAGCGACAAAATAATTACTATGTAGAACGTATTTTGATATTCTTACTGTTGGTTATCTCACGATGTCATAAACTCTGCTTTAGTATAACATGTAATCAATATCTATGACATCATGAAGTCGTCATATTGTTTGGATTTGGTTTTATTGTTCAGTGATTGGTAGATAAAGCTTTATTTTTTCTGTATTAATAAACGTCTGTAACTTCCGATCTGATGGAACATCCTGTGATTGTTCGGTTCATTATGAACACTGTATTGTTCTTACAAGCGTGGCATCAGTATGGGGAAGGCCCTTTTCATGTTTTAATATGACTGTGTCATGAGCTGAGGTCTTGACCCCTCTGTACACATGAATTAGAACGCTGACTGTGGACCAGGTCTTTCTCCCAACATCAGTTCCTCACTAAACATCTTGTTTTAAGGTTTATATTAATATATATTTTAAGATTTCTTATGGTAATTTAATTAATATAAACTGTAAACCCGCCATCCTCCGCTAGAGGGCATCTGTATGTGTGGTGCAGTAAGCAGAGTGAGTGTAGCAGCAGGTGGAGGTGGAGGCGCTGTTCGTGGTGCTGAAAAACATCAACATCACTAAACTGACTGACAGCGCCATCATTCTGTCATTTATTTTCTTAATTAATTCGTTGATTTTAAATTCTTATTTTATTTAAGAAGTAAAGAACGGAATACCACCACAGTCATGAACACAACAAAACCAACCTTTAACACAAATGCTCTCTGAAGGCTGTTTGGTATCTATGACAACAAAGTTTCGTCTTTACAAATGAGTTTGTAACAGATTTCCGTCACTTCCTGCAGTTTATCTAAAGTAAATTAAAAAACAGAAGTTAAAAGCAGAAAATTGCATCACTCCAAACTCTGCTGCTTCCTGTGTTCTCACTTAGAACTGAACTTCTGCTGCTGGACCTCGACACACGACGGTAAGATCATCGTCTTATCATCTTTATATTGAAATGAGTAATGATCTGAATTTCAGAAGTTGAATATTAATGAATGATGATCATTTCTAAAACAATGTTTGCTTCTGGATCGTTAAAGGAAAGTTCCGTCGGAGAAGCACAGAGTGAATTTATCTGTAAATCATAAAGAACGCAGAACGCGTGGAATCAGATTGACTTTAATATGATTTCTGATCCACTATTCCACCTTTAATCAGACGTTTAGGTCGGAGACGCTTTACGTTTAAACTGAGGACACAGCGCTGCTACAGAGACCACACTATGAACAGGAAGTGCACTGGTGTGAGAGAGGAAGTGCGAGTGGCGTGAGGGTCGTACATTAACGACGTCGTTAATCAAACCGTTGAAATGATGGAGATCCTGATTGGTTCTGTAATTCAGAGTCAGGTTCTCAGTCAGATGCTTTTATTAAACTCAGTTAGGGGGAGGAGCTTATAGAATCATCATCTGATCTTCTGGTGTTCTTTAGGGTCTTGTAGAATTGATGTCATCCATCATGGTTCCTCCTGTTGCTCTGATGGTTCTGCTCCTGGTTCCAGGTGAGTCAGTAGATCCCACAACTCCACCCACTGCAGACTTCTCTTTCTACCTGTATTTATGACTCCACCTGAGATCTCCTGAAGATCAAGATGAACTGAATGTACAGTGGCGTTACTGAGTTCAGACTGAATCAGTTCTGCTTCTCTCCACCTTCCTCCTCCACCCTGCTGTAGAACTTACTGAGTTCTTCTCCTTTGAGCTTTAGCTGAGATTCAATTCAGAGTTCTAGAGGAGCTGCAGGAGAACCAGAGGAGAGAAGTGAAGCTGGAACTCACTCTGTCTTATGGAGCTCAGCTTCATCTAATAACGTCTTTCATGGATCTTCTGTTTCAGAAGCTTCAGGAGATGAATGGAGTGTAACATACAACCAACATGAGATCTGTGCTCTAGAAGGTTCTACAGTGGAAATGAGTGGAACTTATACACATCCATCAGGACTTACAGTGAAGGAGACATTCTGGTTCATTAAAGCAGTTAAATATGTTGAACCTTCAAGTCTGCATTTTTATGCACATTTCTCAGGGAGAGTGAAATATTCAGATGATCAGAGACGTTTCTCTCTCAGTCTCAGTGATGTGATTAAAACAGATAAAAATCAGTACTTTTTCAGAATCATAACAGATACAGAAAAATGGACTGGTGAACCTGGAGTTAAACTCAGAGTTACAGGTGAGAACATGAGTTCTAATGTTCAGATGAATCTCAGTCTCAGACATACAGCAGGTCCAAGTGCAGATCTGAAGACTTTGTACTAAAATCATCTTTAAATGTTATAAATCTGTTTATTACATCACATTACTGATGTTTAAGTGACGGCCTTTAAAATGTTTATGAACAGATTTATCATATTGGAGTTAAATTACTGATGATGGAACATCAACTCATTTAATGTTCTCCTGTTAGATCTTCAGGTTAAAGGTTCTTCAGAGGTGACAGAGGGAGAACCTGCTAATCTGACCTGTGAATCCTCCTGCAGTCTGACTGATCCAACATTCATCTGGTACAAAGATGAAATACAGCATCCTGGAACCTTTAAGAACAATGTTCTCCACCTGCAGTCAGTCAGGATTAATGATGGAGGACGTTATAGATGTTCTGTAGAAGGATCTGAATATCGCTCTGATGATAGAACCCTCACTGTCAGATGTGAGTTACATTAAATTCTTTTGTTTTCAGTCTTTATATTCAACCTGTTAACTTTTTATCACTATTAACACAAAAATTAATTGTCTTTGGTGATTACTGTGTGAAACTTCCATGATGTCACTTGTGTTTAACCAGCCCCAGCGAACTCATGTCCCTCCATTGGCTTCCTGTACCATTCAGTACAAGTCACTGACTCTGGCATACAGAACCATTTCTGGATCTTCCCCCTCTTACCTTCACTCTATCTTTTCAAAAAACACTCCGACTCGTTCACTTCGCTCCAGTGATGATCGCCCCCTGGTGGTTCCACCTCACCGAGGAGCTAATTCTCACTCCGTGGCGTTCACCACTGCAAAATGGTGGAACGTTCTTCCCAACTCTGTCCGTAAGGCAGAATCACTAAACAGTTTTAAGAAACTACTGAAGACGCATCTCTTTAACAAAAACCTGTTTTAGAGAGAAAAAAAAGTGGGGGGGGAGGGGCCGCAGCATCGAATAACAATCAGGTTTGATGAATTTACAGTTTAGTTGGTTTTCTCAATGGCTTCTGACTTGTGGTGTTCTCATTTGTAAGTAGCTTTGGATAAAAGTGTCTGCTAAATGACTAAATGTAAATGTAAATGTAATGTCAGTTCCCTCAGATATTATTTTCTTAATTAAATGTTTTTTCTCTTTTTTTAGATTCTCCCAAAAACATATCTGTTAATAAATCAGTAAATGGTTTATTGATCTGCTTCAGTGATGGTTATCCACCTGTACTGAACTACACCTGGTTTAAAGAAGGTGAACCCTCACCTGTAGGATCTGGACAGAGTTACTCACCTCTACAGAGTGGATCCTACTACTGTGAAGCTCACAATGCCCTGGGTTCTCAGAGATCTTCTGCAGACTCTGGAACCATTGGCTCATGTAAATACCTTCATGTCATCATGAATCTGTTCCTCTCATCACATTATTGATCAGCGCTGTGTATTTGAACCTGTTGATGGTTGTTCTGTGTGATAGTGAACCATTCTGTGGTTCTGGCTGTTGGATGTGGAGCTGGTGGGTTTCTTGTTGGAGTTCTTGTCTCTGTACTGATCTCACTGATGTAAGAACCAATATTAATGATGATTCCTTATCTTCTGAAATGATGATTAAACTAATTAATAATCAATACTGATGGATCACTGATTTGTTTAAGAAGAAGAAGGAAGAAGAACAGAAGGACAGAGGGACAGGACTTTAAGGTGAGCTGGTACAGGAACATCAGATGTTGATTAGATTCTGGTTCCGTGGGTTTGTAGATACACGGACATTCCTCTAGAGGGCAGTGCTGCTGTACGGGTGGAATCGATCTGCTCATGTTCTCTAACCCTCCTCTCTGTAGAACACGGAGCTGAATGTTCAAGATGAGACGTATGCAGCTCTGGACCCTGCAGCCCGGACCTCTGATGACGTGTACAACACTCTGACGGTGAGATTTCATTACAAATTTAATAAAAACCCGAGGAACAAATGTGATGATTTAATGAGAAGCGGCTGAGACTCAGCACCACACGTCTTTATTAATGACTGTCTCGTGTCTTTTAGACTCTGAATTCATGATGACGTCAACATCTCCATGGAGATCCATCCATCCTGCCCGCAGTGAAGCTTCTACATCAGTCAGGAGTTTAATGTTCTGTGTGTTCTGCAGCCTTTTATTTCTGTTCTTGTTTTAAACCTCGACTCTGTAGAACTTTAATGATGATCATCTGTTCCACTGTTCTAATGTTCTCACTGTCACTTTGTTCTCGCTCTCTGAGGGTCATGCCTGTGTTCATCTGTGATCTGAGCTTCAGAACGCTCTTTCTTTCTGAATCGTCTTGCAGTGTTTTTTTAATTTTACTGTTTGTGGATAAAAATATATTTGTTTTAAAACGGCTTTAAAGTTGTAAATGTGTTAGCTGGTTTAAGTTTTCTTGTTGGAGTTCTTTTAATTAATGTCTCTGTATGTTACTCACTGATGTAAGAACCAATTTAATGATTTTCCTTATCGTTTTTAAATGATGATTAAACTAATTAAATGTTCAATACTGATGGTCACTGATTTGTTTAAGAAGAAGGAAGAAGAACACGAAGAAAAAGGATGTTGAGAGGGACAGGACTTTAAGGTGAGCTGGTACAGGAACATCAGTTGTTGAAATTGAGTCGTTGTCCCGCATGTTACTGCGTTTGTAAATTCTGGTTCTGTGTCGGGGGGAGAGGCGGGCTTTGTAAATGTCACGGGGACATTCCTCTAGAGGGCAGTGCTGCTGTACGGGTGGAATCGATCTGCTCATGTTCTCTAAAAGCGGCCTCCTCTTGCTGTAGTCTGCGCACGGAGCTGAAATTGTTCAAGATGAGACGTAAATGCAGCTCTGGACCCTAGCTGTCCGGACCTCTGATGACGTGTACAACACTCTGACGGTGAGATTTCATTACAAATTTAATAAAAAGCCCGAGGACAAATGTGATGATTTAAAAAAAGAAGTGAGAAGCGGCTGAGACTCAGGTGCACCACACGTCTTTATTAATGACTGTCTCGTGTCTTTTAGACTCTTTGAATTCATGATGACGTCAAATGTCTTACATGGAGATGTCCATCCTGCGTACCGCAGTGAAAATGCTTCTACTCAGTCAGGATGTTTAATGTTGCAAATGTGTTCTGCAGCGTTTTAAATTCTGTTCTTGTTTGTACCTCGACTCTGTAGAACTTTAATGAAAAGATGAAAGGAACTCTGTTCCTGATCTGTTCGGTGGCTCCTGTTGAACCACTGCAGACTTTGTAAATGGGGTCTGTTCTAATGTTTGTAAATGTCGTTACTGCTTTGTAAATGTTCTTCAGTTCTCGCTTCTGAAAGTCATGACTACTTTTTGTAAATGTCGTTACTACGTTTGTAAATGTCGTTACTACGTTTGTAAATGTCGTTACTGCGTTTGTAAATGTTATCACGGCGTTTGTAAATGTTGTGACTACGTTTGTAAATGTCGTTACTGTGTTTGTAAATGTTTTATCTGCAGTTGTTAATTTGTTTTGCACTTCTCGGCCACCGTATTTTAGTGCCCACCTCCGTTTAAAACGAGACCTCGGCCCAAATTCCCTGCACATCTGGATGAACTCTGGATGAACTCTGGATGAACTCTGGATGAAAGCGTGAGGTGGTGGTGCAGATGGATGTTAAAACGATGACGTGGTGAATGCAGGTCGTTATGAAGCTGCAACCACACAGTGAGCTTTAATGTTCTGTTTGTTCTGCAGCGTTTTATTTCTGTTCGTGTTTTAAACCTCGACTCTCTAGAACTTATTTACATCGTACGGCAGTTTGAATGAAACTGATTCAGTCTGATTCACTGACGTCATTCCCTCCTAAAGAACTCATGCTGACCCTACCAGACGCTACATCATCGCCCCCTACTGGACTCTGTTATGTGCTCATTCATGAGATCTGACGTATCTTGTCAGGTGACCTTCCCTTAAAGCCCTTGCTTCTCTGTGTTCGGTGTTGGGTCTCTCTTATGTGTGACGTACGTCGTGTCGCGTGCTTCAGTATGTCTGCATTCATCCGGTGTCTTCTGCATTAAAACGACTTTTCCGTTTACAGCTCTGGACTTTGTTCTTTTCTAGCCGTCGCGGACCAGCATTTCGTGATGCCAGAAAACTGGGCGTGGCTCCTACTGAATGTTCATGTGATCATTACTATCGCGGTTGTACAGAGAACATGCAAAACATCAGTGTAAATGATTCAAAACTAATTTAAAACACTGTGAGTCTCCGAATATTAAGTATCCAGATCCAGCTCCTGATTCGGTGACATCACTTCCCATCAGCACGGCACTTCAGAGGCTCAGAGGATGAAGTTTCTGCTCCAGAACTGTTCTCTCACACGTGGGGTCTTAAGGAGACGTGATGAAGAACATGGCAGTAGAAACAGAACCCATGTCCTGCCGTCAGATCCCGTCATTAAACAGCTCAGGGTGAAAAGTTCGAGACTCCGTCATGCCTCCATCACGCCTCCATCACACCCACCATCACGCCTCCATCAGGCCTCTGTCACGCCTCCATCACGCCTCCATCTGTACGGGTGGAAACCGATCTGCTCACTCTAACCCTCCCTCTCTGTAGATGATGTTCAAGATTGACGTACAATGACAGCTTTACGCCTCTGTCACACCTCTGTCACGCCTCCGTCACGCCTCCATCACGCCTCCATCACGGCGTCTCTGTCTTTACACTCAGAGTGTGAGATAATAAACCACAGCTATTTTAATTCTGTTCTTCTTCTTCTTCCTGTTCTCTTTAACAGAACGTTAAACTCTGCTGCTGAACCTCGGAACGCGACGGTAAGACCATTGTTTCATCTCCTTTCCGTTTAAAAGATAAAATGATGAAGATGAAAGTCTTATTGCTGGGTACAGGTACGAGGTACCATCATGACCTCATCATCATCATCGTCGTCATGAAGTCTGAACTGTAACGAGACGACTCTTTAAAATTTAGAGAATTTAGAAACTTTGATGCGCCGCTCTAACGCGGTTCCTCTGACAGAATTGAATCATTTAATTGAACTCTAAATTCATTTGGATGATGTTCACGTGCAGTGAAGGTAAAGTTCAGTGGAGAGTTGATGAAAAGGGAAGTTCCTCCGTGTTGGAGAGGAAGGGCGGTGGAGATGCCGCTCAGATTTAACATTAACACTCGATAATCTTTCATCTTTCAGGATTTGTTGATGAAACCGTCAGACGACAGATTCGTTGCGTTCCTTTATTATTTTATTTGTTATTAATTTCGGGGAAATCGTCCGGCGCGAGTCGCTACAGACGTCCTGATGACGTTTAATCTGATGCTCCGCAGAGCTTTAAACTGAGTGTCTGTCATTAAGCTCTGGATTTTGTCTTTGATGATGATGATGATGATGAAGATGGTGCTCTGAGGTCATTACTGTAGAATTTTGGAAAAGTTGCAGAATAAAATGTTTATTGATGTTGAGCATTCGCTGCCTTGCTCTCTCTCTCTCTCTCTCTCTCTCGCTCGCTCGCTCACCCACCCCCCCACTCTCTCTCTCTCATTAAAAAGTGTACAGAGTAAAAAGGTTTATTGATGTTGAGCTCGCTTGCTCTCTCTCTCCCCCCCCACCCTCTCTCTCCTACATTAAGTGTACAGAGTAAATACAGAGAGTAAAGCTGGACAGATAGGCCAGTCTATCACAGGACAGACAGACTTTTTTTCATGGATCTATCAGCCATCACCAAAACTGAAGACAATAAAACTAATTTATTTTAAAACACTGCAAAATAAAACTCTTTTTTAAGAGACAGAGACTCAGAAGCAGAAGGGGAACTGAGTTCAGTGACTTAAGAAATATGACGTCATTAAACTGAACTAAAGTTAGTCTCTTTACACTTCCATCCCGATATCAGAAGGTCCTCCTGACCGCGAGGTCACATGACTCTCCTCCTTTCACTCCCAACTCTTATGAATATAAACCATCGTTAATTGCTAATTAAAAGCTTCAGGTTTGTAGAAGCTGCTGGCTGATTGAAACAGGAACCGGCGAGCTGAAGCAGTTCTCACTGTTCGGTTGTAGAAACCACAAGTTCACGACGTTGATCTTTTCTCACGGACTGACGGCTGAGAGCTGAGAAGTGCTGCTCATGGTTCCTCAGCGTTTATTTTAAACATTGTGCGTTAACGAGATGAGCTCGGTCTTTGATGTTAAGACGTGCTGATGTTCGTTATATAGGAATTAAAATCAGGGTGGGTGGCACGGTGGCTTAGTGTTTAGCATGTTCTCCTCTCAGCACTAGGGATTCCCGGTTCGAATCCCCATCTGGGTGGAGTTTGCATGTTCTCCCCGTGTCCGCGTGGGTTTCCTCCGGGTTCTCTGGTTTCCTCCCACAGTCCAAAAACATGGATCAAGTCAATTGAGTTCTCCAAATTGCCCCATATAGAGTGTGAGTGTGTGTGTGAGTGTGTGCCCAGCGATAGATTGGCGCGCTCTGTCCTGGGTGTATCTGCCCAGCGCCCGTCCCGTTCTCCCCTGGATGGGCATGGGGAATCCCCCCCCCCCCCCCCCCCCCCCCCGACCCTAATAGAGGATAAAGCAGAAGATAATGAATGAATGAATTCAGGGTTCAGTGCAAAACAAACCGAGTGTGTTACGAGTTTCAGCAAACGTTCAACCTGCTGCCCTCACTCATGTTCTGTGACATTTCCTGTGTTTTTTCTTTGATGTTACGTAATGATCTAAATGTAATTAATGTGACCAATCAAAATGGAGTATTAAACAAAGCTTCATAAATACCTGAAGCTCACGGTTCCATCAGGAACACTTTCTAACTCAAATGTTCTGTTTTTCTGTTATAACTTTAGGCTGTTATGGTGATGATGTCATCCATCATGGTTCCTCCTGTTGCTCTGATGGTTCTGCTCCTGGTTCCAGGTGAGTCAGTAGATCCCTCAACTCCACCCACTGCAGACTTCTCTTTATACCTGTATTTATGACTCCACCTGAGATCTCCTGAAGATGGAGATGAACTGAATGTACAGTGGAGTTACTGAGTTCAGACTGAATCAGTTCTGCTTCTCTCCACCTTCCTCCTCCACCCTGCTGTAGAACTTACTGGGTTCTTCTCCTTTGAGCTTTAGCCGAGAATCAGTTCAGAGTTCTAGAGGAGCTGCAGGAGAACCAGAGGAGAGAAGTGAAGCTGGAACTCACTCTGTCTTATGGAGCTCAGCTTCATCTAATCACGTCTTTCATGGATCTTCAGTTTCAGGAGCTACAGGAGATAAATGGAATGTAACATACAACCAACATGAGATCTGTGCTCTAGAAGGATCTACAGTGGAAATGAATGGAACTTATACACATCCATCAAAACATACAGTGAAGAAGACATTCTGGTTCATTGATCCAGTTGAAGGTGTTGAACCTCCTGGTCTGCAGAGTCTTCCACGTTACTCAGGAAGAGTTAATAGTTCAGATGTTCAGAAACGTTTCTCTCTCAGTCTCAGTGATGTGATTAAAACAGATGAAAATCAGTACTTTTTCAGAATCATAACAAATACTGAAGGTCAAAGATGGACTGGTGAACCTGGAGTTACTCTCAGAGTTACAGGTGAGAACATGAGTTCTAATGTTCAGATGAATCTCAGTCTCAGACATACAGCAGGTCCAAGTGCAGATCTGAAGACTTTGTACTAAAATCATCTTTAAATGTTATAAATCTGTTTATTACATCACATTACTGATGTTTAAGTGACGGCCTTTAAAATGTTTATGAACAGATTTATCATATTGGAGTTAAATTACTGATGAAGGAACATCAACTCATTTAATGTTCTCCTGTTAGGTCTTCAGGTTAAAGGTTCTTCAGAGGTGAGAGAGGGAGAACCTGCTAATCTGACCTGTGAATCCTCCTGCAGTCTGACTGGTTCAACATTTATCTGGTACAAAGATGAAATAAAGCGACCTGGAACCTTTAAGAACAATGTTCTCCACCTGCAGTCAGTCAGGATTAATGATGGAGGACGTTATAGATGTTCTGTAGAAGGATCTGAATATCACTCTGATGATAGAACCCTCACTGTCAGATGTGAGTTACACTTACCTTCAGTTTGTTACGATACAATTTAATAAACAGCTGAATGAAACCTTACACACGTAACAATAACACGTTTATAACATTCTACCTTCAGATCTGTCAAAGAACATCTCGGTCTCCATCAGCCCCTCTGGTGACATACAGGAGGGTAGTTCAGTCACTCTGACCTGCAGCTGTGATGGTTATCCACCTGTACAGAACTACACCTGGTTTAAAGATAATGAAAGTCTTTTTAAAAAAAATAATCAGAATTTCAGCATCAACAACGTTACTCTTGAAGACGAGGGAGAGTACGTCTGCTCTGTGGAGAATGAAGTTGGATCTCAGAACAGAAGTGTGTTCATCAAAGTGATTACAACAGGAGGTGAGTAAATACAGATATTCTCATATTCTTCATTTAATTACAAATATTTAAATTTAGTCATTCATTCATTTATTATCTCCCGCTTTATCCTCTAGTAGGGCCGCGGTGGGGTTCCCCATGCCCATCCAGGGGAGAACGTTTCGGGTGCTGGGAAGATAGACCCAGGACAGGGCGCCAATCCATTGCTGGGATTTAACTTTAGTAAATTATATATACGGGCGGCACGGTGGCTTTGTGTTTTGGCATGTTCTCCTCTCAGCACTATGGATTCCCGGTTCGAATCCCCATCTGGATGGAGTTTCCATGTTCTCCCCGTGTCCGCGTGGGTTTCCTCCGGATTTTCCGGTTTCCTCCCACAGTCCAAAAACATGGATCAAGTCAATTGAATTCTCCAAATTGCCCCATATAGAGTGTGAGTGTTTGTGTGAGTGTGTGTACAGTGATAGATTGCCCCCCCTGTCCTGGGTGTATCTGCCCAGCGCCTGAAACGTTCTCCCCTGGATGGACATGGGGAACCCCCCCCCCCCCCCCCGCGACCCTAATAGAGGATAAAGCGGAAGATAATGAATGAATGATTTATATATATATAATAGTCATTGATGTCACATGTATGTTATAAAACAAGTTTTTTTTTTTGTAATAATGCGTGAATATTAATTTTCTGTATTCCTTCTCTTCACGGACAGCGCCGGTTGGTTGGTTTGTTTTTTTTGTCATGGTAACGTGTGTCTCATCGTGTCGTCACATTTTCTCACAATGTTCTCGTGTTTTTTTTTTTTTTCTGAAGGCAGGAGTCGTGCTGCTGTTAGGTTCATACTGTGGGGTTCTGCTTCCTTCCTTCCGCTTTTTCTTCTTCTCTCTGCAATCGGCTGCTTCTGCGCGACAATAAAGTAATAAACCAAAAAAAAAAAAACAATCCTCCATTCTACAACTTTACATTTACTATTTACAAGATGAGTCCAGTTCTATGAAACATAACGACATCTATGTTTACATTTAAAAAAAAGGAAGAAGAAAAGAGCAAAGGAGGTTCAGAGTGATGGAGGAAATCAGGTACAGTGTCTCTGAGGTCATTCCCATACGCTCTTCTGATTGGCTGAATCCAAAGATCTCAAATTAACACGATGGAAAGCAGACAATTCATTTATTGAGACGAGCAACAGTAAGATGAGGATGAGGATGACGATAGTACTGTATTGTGCCTGCAGGGGGAGGTGGAGTACGCCAGCATCACCCACTCCGGAATAAATTCCCGTACTGAGGATCGTGGAGCCACCGCTGCAGCTGATGAGGATGAGGATGAGGATGAAGATGAAGATGTACAGTATGCTGAGGTCAGAATGAAGCCTCATAACAACAGTGTGAAGCAGCAGGGGGCAAAGTAAGTCCACTTATTTTAAGTGTCTGGTTATTTTATTCATTCATTCATTATCTTCTGCTTTATTCTATATTAGGGTCACGGGGTGGGGGGTGGTGGTTCCCATGCCCATCCAGGGGAGAACGTTTCGGGCGCTGGGCAGATACACCCAGGACAGGGGGTAATCTATCACTGGACACACACTCACACACACACACTCTCTATATGGGGCAATTTGGAGAACTCAATTGACTTGATCCATGTTTTTGGACTGTGGGAGGAAACCGGAGAACCCGGAGGAAGCCCACGCAGACACGGGGAGAACATGGAAACTCCACCCAGATGGGGATTCGAACCGAGAATCCCTAGCGCTGAGAGGCGAACGTGCTAACCACTAAGCCACCGTGCCGCCCTCGGAGGAAGCGTGCGATGTTTAATTGTAGATGTCCAGTGAAAGCACCTCCACCATGTTCCTTCATACGTCATTAACCCCCCACATTCCCACGTTCTCAGTGTGCTGTATGGATCGTGACGTCACAGTGAGATGTTCTAACTCATCGTTTTGTTGTCTGTGTTGGATTTTGTAGGAACCTGACCCCGAACCTCGGGGATGATTCAGTCATCTACAGCACAATAGGTTCCAAGTGATGGAGGCGACGATCCGACCGCAGAACCCTGGTTTACATGTTCCTGTGGGGGGGGGGGGGGGGTGTCATCATTTTACAGATGACCATTCCAACAAAACAATATAAAGTTCTGTACAGTGTATGTGGAACGAGACGGCGTTCTCCAGAAACGAGGTTCTACACGTAACAGCTACTACACAACCGACATAAAGTGCACGTGTGCAAAGAGCGTGTGCAAACACAAGGGGTCGCAATACATACAGAACAACACACAATACAATAAACATCTATGTAACGGGGAGGGAACAGTGCGACAGAAGTTACGCAGTAAACAGTGAGGATGTAAACGGTTAACATTAATTGGCTAGGTAACGGTGCAGGTGGCCCCCTAGTGGCGTGAAAAAAAGTGCAAAAAACGACCCTCGTTATAAATCTTAGAGTTTGTATTCGCAGCAGATATTTATAAATGTGCAAAAAAAAGTGCGACAAAACCTCCGAAAAAATAGCGTTTGTGTTTTTAATGTAAACTATGTTTTCTTTCTCGTTCGCTTTATAGACAAAAGTATTTTAAACAGACGTCTGAGTTACTGAAGTCATGTTTCATCCCGAAGACCAAACCACGTGACCAAACTTCCGTTGTTTACAGTTTAGGGAAGGTCTCATGTTCTGACGTCATTAAAACTGCGGAATTAAAGAGCAAAACGTGTTGAAGGTGGAGGTGAAGTGTTTAAAATGGACATGGCAACCCGTGTAGATTAAAGTGTAATCAGTGTGTCTTTGTACTGTGGTTCATGTTGTGAACAAAAACTGCTGACTCATCTTATTCTAATACCCACGTTTAGTTTAATTAGTCTCTGTATTCATTATATCGTACTAATTAAAATAGTAACTAAGAAAACTGTCACTTCTCTTTATTTCTTTCCCAAATTATTTTTTATAATTTTTCATGATTATTCATGTATTTAATAATTAACGGGTGTTTTTTATGGAAGCGTTTGGATTTAAAACTAATCCGAAATCTGGAAACAAACAAAAGGTCTGAGGAGGTGACGGAAACATCTACTGATTAAAAATCAAAATCAAAGAAACTGAAGCCGAAAGAGAGAAAAGCATCAGGTCTTTATTTTTTATTTTTGGTCTTTAAATCGAAATCAAATCATTCATTCCATAAATTCAACGTAATCGCTGGATCTGGGATTAGGAATCCTCTCGAACTGCTGGAAACAACGAAAACATGGAAACATCTGTAAACAATCAGTCCATTAAATGGTTTATTATTAATAATAAAATTATTCTAGAATAATGATTCATTAAAAATATAATATATAATTAATAAACCAATACTCGGGCAGTTAGTTAGTGGTTCGAATGGAGTGACTAGATGTCTGATTACGTCACTGACTGGACCGCCCCCCCCCCCCCCCCCCCCCAACCACGTGTGAGACAGGTACGGCTGCTCGCGCACGATATTCTGTTTTATTCATCTAATTTCCTGACCACCAGGTGGCAGTAAAAATGATTTATCATGTCGAAGAAGAAGAGTTGAAACTGATCGGGATGAAGGCGCGAGTTCCATAAACATCTTCTATTTTTTGATCTCATTGCAGTTTTCTGATGATTCTAATCTGTTAATTTTTAAATGTTAAGATTAACTGATGAATCCATAACCCTGGTTTATCTTCTTCCTTAAGCAGCAGCAGCTCAGCATCATGATGGGGTTCAGATGGATTATCTGATCTAAATCTGATCTCTGGACCTGCAGGTCAGATGAACCCTCATCAGATTATCAGATGTCTTATAATTTAGTTTGTGGATTATTAATAACAATTCATTATTAATTAGTATTCTTTAAATGTAATCGAATATTTCATGCGAGATGTTTTATTTAGAGGATCTCAGGTTATTATGGTCTGGATGAATATTCGTGACTTCATCCTCATTGGTCTGAAGCACTGGATGGTGGGGGGGGGGGGTGAAGGTGATGTAAACAGACTGAGCTGCTGAATATGTTTGATGATGCACATCAAGTACATCGTCACAAAGCAGCTTTACAGAATGAAAAGCCTTTAAACCCCCAAAGAGCAAGCTGAAGCGACAGCGGCAAGACAAAACTCCCTTTTATGTTGTTATTTAAGGAAGAAACCTTGGGGGGACCGAGACTCAGTGGGAGACTCGTCCTCCTTGAGCGGCCGGGCAGCGACAACAGTGTAGGACAGCCATGTCCAGATATTTAACAAATGGAAAAACTCTAACAACTGGAAAACTATATGTGAGTCCATTAGGGGGCGTCCTGCAGGACCGCCAGTACAATTAATATTCAGGTTCCATCCAGTATTCGTCAGCAGAGCCATGGATGACGGTCTGACTCATGCTCTCACATGAGGTTTGAAAAAGTCCCTTTTCTTTGAAGTTTGCATGTTCTCCCCTCATCTGAAATTGGTTTCTCCAGTTGGGAACGTGTGTGTGGCGTGTGCACCCTGCACTGGACTGTTTTCCCCGCATTCCCTTGCCGTAAATGAAAGTTCCGACTGGAAACCGTTCACCGTGTGCGTGACCCACGACCCCAATGGTATCATTAAACCTTTAAATCTCCAAAATGGGCACCGTTTTTTAAAATCAGGATTAATTATGGTAACTATCTAGAATTTCGTATGTTGAATAATAAAGACTTACATTCGCATACACAGAAGAACCGGAGGTCTTCATGTTCTCAGGGGGACGTCCAACACTGACCTGTGAGCGGATGAGGAACGGGTGATTATTTACTTTATTAAATAGTTTTTTCTTGTAACACGAATTTAAAGAATATTTAAACGAACTCTGTGTTTAAAGGTTTAAAGGTTCAGACTCACCGTTAGGTTCTCATAAACAGTAGAACTGAGAGGTTTGTCGTCCACGCAAGGTTTGTCCAGAGGAACCCGAGCCTGCGCCTGGAGCTGAAATTAAAGACCGTGAGGAACGACACGACCAGCGGTGGTTTGGAAGTCGTCGTTAGATTTCACGTACCTTTACGTTCGTCCGCTTCCTCTTTCGGTGGTTTCTAAAGCGAAACAGAGATTAAAAAACAACTTAGCGTCACCCGCGAGGTTAAAAGTTCACGATCAGAACCTCACACCGTGAGCTCGCATGGCTCGGGCTCTGACCTCCGGCCATTTGAGTTTCTCTGTCGCATATTTAATGAGTTTAATGAGTTTTAATTAGCGAGCCGTCACCGATTTTCACATTTTACCAAAAGAAACCCCTCTGCTGAGTCACGTCCTCTGAGTTTAACCTGTACCTCGTCCAGAAAGCCGCCGAGATGACGGCCACGGCCACCAGAAGTCCGACGCCAACCAGAACGTAAGGAGTCAGCCTGAAGCCTGTTGATCAGAGCGGGTCATCAGCAGGATAATTAAGTGACGCGCCGCGTGATTAACGACACGGACGACGTCTCACCGTCCACGCTAACGAGACGCGCAGCTGACCTCTGAGAGCCGAGTTCATTCTCAGCTCTGCAGAAGAACATCTCACTGCTGCTGGACACGAGGAAGCTGAACGTCTGTCCAGATCCTACAGGTTCTGAGGTTGCGTTCTCCCTGAACCAGGTGAAGTTCTGTGCAGGTGGATAACCGTCACTGCTGCAGCGCAGCGCCACCTCGCTGCCCTCGCTGATTCCACCCGATGGACTGATGGAGATGAAGACGTTCTTCGGAGGATCTGAAGATGAAGAGGGATGGAGATGGAAATACAACTCTGACTGACTGATGAGCATAAGGTACTAAAGATGGACTCACAGAGAACGTTAATGGTTCCAGGAGTAGATGATTGATCTCCATGATCATTGCTGCACCTGCACTTGTATTCTCCACTCTGATCAGATCTGATGTTGGAGATGGTGTAGGTCTCTCCTCTTCCTGCTGATGTAGTTCCCTTAAACCAGGTGTAGTTCTGTACAGGTGGATAACCATCACAGCTACAGGTCAGAGTCACTGTACTGTTCTCCATGACATCACCAGAGGGTCTGATGGAGGTGAAGATCTTCTTTGGTGGATCTAAAGATGGTTGGCAACAATTACAAAATCCGAACACACGTCTGCTTTATGATCTTCATTCAAATCTAAAGATGATCTTTGCATTGAGTGGTTTAGAACCTTCTCAGAACCATCTTGGGACCTTCTTACTGCAGGGTGAAAGTTCTCCTGCGCCACCATCCCATTTAATAGACCATAAAGAACCCAAACTTACAGTGAACGGCGAAGCTGACGGCTGAGGAGATGACTCCTTCGTGGTTGCTGATGGAGCAGTAGTAGGTTCCACCGTGGCTCAGCATGATCGGCCTCAGGTGCAGGTTGTTGTCTCCGTGGGTTTGGGTGTACTCGTAGCCGTCTTTGTACCAGATGTAATTGGGAACGTCGAGGGAGGCGTCGTAGGTTCCGCAGGTCAGGCTGACCCAGTCCCCCTCCAGCACCATGTGGCCCGAGCGCGAATCCATTTCCATCTTCAGATCTGGATCACAGATTAAACTCGGACTGAGATTAGACTGAAAACGTTACAGCACAAGGGACACGGTGGCTTAGTGGTTGGCGGTTCGAATCTGGGTGGAGTTTGCATGTTCTCCCCATGTCCGTGTGGGTTTCCTCCCACAGTCCAAGAACATGGATCAATTGAGTTCTCCAAATTGTCCCATATAGAGTGTGTCTGTGTGAGTGAGTGAGTGCCAAGTGATAGATTGCCCCCCCTGTCCTGGGTGTATTTGCCCAGCGCCGAGACGTTTTCCCCTGGATGGGCATGGGTAACCCCCCACCCCCTCCGACCCTGGATGTTCTAGCACACAGACATGGGAAGAACATGCAAAATGCACTCCTTTTTTGTGAGGCAATTTGAACTTTGTCTCTTCCAGGTGACGTTAGGTCACTTGTGATGTCACATGTCGCTGACCGGTTACATCCAGAATGACCCCCGTTGGGTCCGTGATGTCCCGCGGCGTGGCGCCAGTCCTGAAGCTGAAGCGGTACGTTCCGGCGTTCTCCTGAGTCATGGTCAGTCTGAGAGAGCAGTCCGATCTCTCCGCTCTGAAATCCAACGCCACCTTCTCAAACGCAGACCCCCCCGCCTTCCTGAAGCGCCACTCTGCGCCGGTCAGCTGCTGCCCGCTGGGGTGGGTGTAGTGACAGGGCAGGACCACGGGGGACTGAAGAACCCCACAGATCTTATTGGGGACGTGAGTAACGCTCCAGCGTTGTTCCGTTGATCCTGAAATGAGAGAAGCTTTTTTACGTCTTACAAAAATTTACACCGGGGTCAAAATCCATCTCTGGGCACACACACTCACACACACACACACACACACACACACACACACACACACACACACACACTCTATATGGGGCAATTTGGAAAATTCAATTGACCTTGATCCATGTTTTGGGACTGTGGGAGGAAACCGGAGAACCCAGAGAAAACCCACACGGACACGGGGAGGACATGGAAACTTCACCCAGATTGGGATTCGAACTGGGAATCCCTAGTGATGAGAGGAGAACATGCTAAGCCACCGTACCGCCCACAACCATTAATTAATTACGTAACCTATTAGTTTGCAGGAGTCCAGGTTCGAATCTCAATCCGGGTGGAGTTTGCATGTTCTCCCTGTGTCCGCATGAGTTTCCTCCAGGTTCTCCGCTTTCCTCCCACAGTCCAAAAACATGGATCAAGGTCAACTGAATTCTCCAAATTGCCCCATATAAAGTGTGTGTGTGAGTTAGTGTGTATCCAGTGATGGATTGCCCTCCCCCCCCCCCCCAACCCTAATAGAGGATAAAGCAGAAGATAATGGATGACTTAAATTTAAAGGGAATCTGATTTATTTTATGTTGATGGAGGGGCCCCCCCCCCACACACACACACACACACACAATAAAGCGGAAGATGATGGATGAAAAAAGAATAGAACTAAAGATAATTCTTGTAAAATATCAGAACTAAGTTTCACCAAAAAAACAAAAGTCGGAGACGCTGAAGCTCCAAAAACAGCGAGAAGCCCCTTCAGGGTCCGAGACGGCGAGAGGACGGATTTAAGAACCCACCTGCCGCGAGGAGAAGAACGAGTCCACACACGGTCCTCATGATGGTCCTCACCACCGCCACGGAGCAGACCTGAAACCCAGAACCACGTCAGACACGGCAATTCCTGAAAACCATCACCCCCACGGGTACCCCAACCCCCCATGAGGGGGGCCAAGCGAGCAGGTTACCATGCTGGAGACCTCGGTTTGGAGGGAGATGTTCCTGAAGCCTGGACTGAAGAGCTGGATGCTGCAGAATGATGTTCCATCAAACGGTGAACAGAACACCTTCCTCTTTCTGGATTGCAGATGTTCTGCATTTTTTCTTTCAGTCTCACGCAGCAGCCAATCAAATTACTGCACTGATGAAAGACCTCAGAATGTCCCCTCTGCATAGCAACCAACCCACCACCACCACCACCACGGCAGCGTGACTGCAGTACGGAGAATCATCCACCACCCTAATAACAAAAAAAAGATCAAAGAGGACCAACGGAGGATGGAGAGGAACCGATGGACCAGCGAATGGAACCGTATTTGTTTTGTCTCTTTATTAATTTTTAAGACTGAGGCTCAAGGCGTTGAAGGCGTTTGCGGGAAACCATCGGTCCCTGGAGGTTCAAGTTCCTCAAAGCTATGCTACTGACTCTAACCATAAACAGGAAGTCCTGACCGCAGGAAGACGTTGCATCATCACGAAAAAGGGCCTTCTTCTAATTAACTGCTGACTCAGCGGAGTGGTCTCAACGGACGCTCAGAACAGCTTTCACAGATCCAAACCACAACCAACCAACTTTAAAACGGCCTTTTATTTAAATTTGTACAAAAAACTAAACCAATTCACAATGCTTATTTACTTGACTTCATTTCTGATCTTTATTCGTCCCTCGTCCCTCGTGTGTTTGTTCAGTTTAATTCAGTGCTGAACAAAAAAACTATTTTTTTTTTCTTGAACTAAACCCCCGAGGTCAAGTCTTTATAGTCTTTGGATTTTTGCTCTTCTCTGGTCTACTCTGCTGTTGTCTTGTCTTCTCTTCTCTTCTTTGATCTGGTCTTGTCTTGCCTTGTCTGGTCTGCTCTGGTCTTCTCTTCTCTGGTCTGGTCTGGCTTTGTTTTGTCTTCTCTGGTCTTATCTTCTCTTGACTTGTCTTGTCTTTTCTTCTCTGGTTTTGTCTTCTCTGGTCTGGTCTTCTCTGGTCTGGTCTGATCTGGTCTTCTCTGGTCTGGTCTGGTTTTGTCTTCTCTGGTCTTATCTTCTCTTGACTTGTCTTGTCTTGTCTTGTCTCCTCTGGTCTGGTCTGGTCTGGCTTTGTTTTGTCTTCTCTGGTCTTATTTTCTCTTGACTTGTCTTGTCTTGTCTTCTCTGGTCTGGTCTGGTCTGGTTTTGTCTTCTCTGGTCTGGTCTGATCTGGTCTTCTCTGGTCTGGTCTGGTTTTGTCTTCTCTGGTCTGGTCTTCTCTTGTCTTGTCATCTCTTCTCTTGTCTTCTCTGGTCTGGTCTGATCTGGTCTTCTCTGGTCTGGTCTGGTTTTGTCTTCTCTGGTCTTCTCTTCTCTTGACTTGTCTTGTCTGGTCTTATCTGGTCTGATCATTTGATGTTGCTGTAGATGACTGAAGGCGTCTCCGTTTTTCCAGCTCTAGACCTGCAGAAGCAGAGTGTTTGAACTCAGCTCTGTAGAACATCAGGCTTTAACACTGATCTGTTCTAAATCTTACCTGTTGGAGGGGTTAAAGGTCACAGTGGCGTAGTGAAGCTCCTCCTCCTCCTGCCTCTCATCCACCTCTGACTCAGACGGACTCTGGACCTTACAGAACTGAAACTCTGCACATGGTTCCACTGCAGGACCTTCAGCCTTAGTGACGGTGGCATACAGAACAACATCTTGGAGCTCTGTGTGGGTTGGCATGTTCTCCTGAAGAGCACGGTCAGAGATCATTTCATGGACTTTAATGACGTCACCTCAGAAATAAGACTAACTGACGTTTCTGTGTTCAGCGATGGACACTTAACTCACCTGATTCTGAGGGTTCTCTTCAGACCAGCAGAACTTCTTCTTTCTTCTGAATTCAGACAGAAAAACAGATCGTGGTCACCTGAACGCCTCGCACTAAAATCGCTCGGTGTTCACATTTATCCGACGCTTTCGTCCAAAGCGATTTACAAAGCGACCACACGGTCGGCCTCGGCGACCCTGGAGCAAAGGGTCTTGCTGAAGGACCCACATTGGTAACCTCAGTGGACCTGGGCTTTGAACCCACAACCTTTACATCACGCCCACCTCAGTGAGCAGCCTGGGGTTCTGCAGAAGGTCTTTATAGCTGATGACCATCTCACCTCAGAAGCACCGCCATCGCAGACGCACTCACGATGACGAGTCCTAATCCCAGAGCGGCGTATCTCGCGCCGTAACCTCCTGCAAAACACATAGTCCGTGAGTTTAGCGTGTCAATCGGACTGAAGCAAAGGTTCCGTGTTTCATCGTACCGTCTACGTTCACGGCCATGGCCTCCGAGTATCGATCTCCGTGTTCGTTGCTGCACTTGCACTTGTAATCTCCACCCAGCTCGGCGCTGAAGCTGGAGATGGTGTAGGTGGCTTCTGCGGACACTAACGCCACTCCGTTGAACCAGGCGTAGGTCTTGATGGGGGGGTTAGCATCACAGCAGCAGGTCAGCGTCACCGGACTGCCCTCCTTTATTCCACCGGGGGCGCTGATGGACACAGAGATGTTCTTCGGACGATCTACGGAACAGGGCGGTACCGGCGAGGTTAAGCTGCTGTAACTGATGAACGGTGGAGGGTCCTCTGTTTTATGTCTGAGGAGGTTGAAGCCACATGGTTCATGAGACCCACTTACATCCGACCGTGAGGGTCCGAGCTGGAGACTGGAGGTCTCTGTGACCTCTGACTGCGCAGCTGTAGCCACCTGCGTCTTTGGATTTGGTCGGCTGCAACAACAGAGAATCTCCCTCCTGGTGTTTTCTGTCGGTGGCGTCGATGCGACGTCCGTTTTTGAACCAGAGGAAAGTGGGCGGGTCCGTGAGGCTGCAGCTGGTCTGACACACCAGAACGGTAGTGTTGCCTTCCACCGATTGGTCTGGAATCGAAACGCTGAGCTCTGTCAGAAAGATGAATCGTGAATTTAATTTCCATCCGTTATACGCTTTATCCTCTACAATGTTTTTGGACGGTGGGGGGAAACCAATGGGGAGAACATGCAAACTCCACCCAGATAGAGATTCGAAACTGGATCCACAGTGCTGAGAGGAGAACATGCTACATGCTACCCACCACATGCCACCTTATGTGTAAAGTTAATTATTATTCATCCATTATCTTCCGCTTTATCCTCTACAAGGGTCACAGGGTTGGTTCCCCATGCCCATCCAGGGGAGAACGTTTCGGGCGCTGGGCAGATACACCCAGGTCAGCACGCCAATCTATCGCTGGACACACACTCACTCACACACACACACTCTATATGGGGCAATTTGGAGAACTCAATTGACCTTGATCCATGTTTTTGGACTGTGGGAGGAAACCGGAGAACCCGGAGGAAACCCACACGGACACGGGGAGAACATGCAAACTCTTAGCACTGAGAGGAGAACACGCCAAACCACTAAGCCACCGTGCCGCCCTGTGAATTTAATAAAAGTTTAATTAATATAAATACTCAGCGATGGCTCAACGCAGGCCTTAAGGATAACGAGGAGCGAGGGATGGATGGATGTTCTGGTGTTCTGTTACCTGAGACTCGGAGCCTCACTCCAGGATAACCGAGGTAGCGTTCTCTGGATGTGCTGATCAGCCGGACGCAGTACAGATGTTCGTCAGAGTGAGTCAGGTTGCTGATCCTGACGTTGAAGTTCCGCTCGTCCTTTAAATACTTCACTCTGTCGGCGAACCGAGGTTCTCTCCTCAGACTGCTCCCCTCCACGTTCCTCCTCGGGTCCATCACCCAGTACATGCTCTCGATTTGATGACCTGATGGATGAGTGTAGGTGCTCCTCAGAACCACCGTAGATCCCTTCAAAGCGCACATGTCTGATTGGTTGTACGTCACGCTCCACCCATCACCTACAGCTCCTGAAATCACGAAATCATCAAAATCAGTTTCAACGACGACGTTTAAAATAAAGAAAGAAATCCAGCTGGAGGGCGGCACGCTGGCGTAGTGGTTTAGCATGTTCTCCTCTCAGCGCTGGGGATTCCCGGTTCGAATCCCCATCTGGGTGGAGTTTGCATGTTCTCCCCGTGTCCATGTGGGTTCCCTCCGGGTTCACCGGTTTCCACCCACAGTCCAAAAATATGGATCAAGGTCAATTGAGTTCTCCAAATTGCCCCATATGGAGTGTGTGTGTTCAGTGATAGATTGCCCCCCCCCCTTGTCCTGGGTGTATCTGCCCAGCGCCTGAAACGTTCTCCCCTAGATGTGCATGGGGAACCTCCCCTCCTCCCCCCGCGACCCTATTAGAGGATAAAGGGGAAGATAATGGATGGATGGAATCCAGATGTTGACGCTGTGTGATGCTTAATGTTCTGCTGTGTGGTTCCTAACCTGCGGTTCCTTTCTTCGGGCTCAGAGCACCACCTGGTGGCGACACCGCAGAACCACAGCATGTTACCGGCAGCGTCACTCGACTCCTCATGAGAACTGAGGAACATCGGTCGTCTGAAGAACTCTGATTCAATGACACGTAAGTTCTGATGTTCAGTTGTTAATATTATGATAAAATATTATGACGTATTAACGTTGCGGCGCTGCACTGATGGATCTCCAGCTTCAGTCATTTACAAATATCAATAAAACTCGACGTCACAAAATCCATCCAACCACCTGCATTATTCTGTATACACAGGAAATTACTATAAAAACGATCGTAACATTATTAATAATATTAATTCATCAAGTTACTTTTCAGACGCTGTCTTATTTCGTTAGTATTCGCTGTAATGTCCGCACTTCCCCGCAAGAGGGCAGCCTCACCACTGACTCGCCTGCACTCGGCGATCTTTATCCCGGTATTTATTTCAGTTTTGTGTGCGGCACTAATTTAACCATTGTCCAGATTGGACCTAATATCAAACCTTTGTGCTGGGATAGGTACTAGTGTATTAGACCACTGTGTAAAAAAAAATAAATATTCAGTCAGCTCTGATGATCCACGGATGAGAATTAGATTGCAGGTGGTGAAGATTTAATAGAACACTCACCTAGCATCAGAGGAACCATCAGCATCCAAACCGGAACCATGAGAGAACTTTTAGAACCAACCTACAACAGAGCAGACGCTTACGACGTTTGGATTTTAACATTTATTCAGTTTAACTGTTAAAATGAGAAACCCGCTTTATTACAGCTCACTCCATCCATTATCCTCCACTTTATCCTCTAATAGGGTCGCGGGGGGAGGGGGGGGTTCTCCATGCCCATCCAGGGGAGAACGTTTCGGGCGCTGGGCAGATACACCCAGGACAGGGCGCCAATCTATCACTAGGCACACACTCACTCACACAGACACACTCTATATGGGGCAATTTGGAGAACTCAATTGACCTTGATCCATGTTTTTGGACTGTGGGAGGAAACCGGAGAACCCGGAGGAAACCCACGTGGACACAGGGAGAACATGCAAACTCCACCCAGATGGGGATTCGAACCAGGAATCCCCAGCGCTGAGAGGAGAACGTGCTAAACACTAAGCCATCATGCCGCCCTACAGCTCACTCAATCACACGAATACTCCATTCTGATTGGTCAGTAGTGTCATGCATGTAAATAAGCGAGAATGACGGGCATGAGTCACGAAAGACGTCAACAGAATGTGTGTAGTTGTGTAATCTGTTTAAAATCCGTAATAAATAAGTGAACACGCCCTCTACAGGAAACATATATATATATATATATATATCATGACATCATATCGTTACTCTTCAGTGACGTCGAGGCCAAATTAATTATTAAACGTTAGTTTTGTTAACGAGTTGCAGTAGAACGTTTAACTCCGTCCCCTAAAGAGGAAGTGTTTTATTTTTAACATCAGAGGAACGTCGTCAGATCCGAGCTGTCCACCTCACCGTTCATGTCTCCATGGTCTCCATAACACCTTCATGTTCTCATCGTCTCTGAGTGGACGCGGTACTCACCGTGCTGATCCCCGCCGGGTTACTCTCACCGCAGAACCACGTCCAACGCGCCGCCATGTTCACGCCGAACAACCATGTGGACGCTTTCGCTTCCTTTTTATTTAGTTTTCCTCGTTCGTCCTCTCTCTGTCTCTCCGTGGCTCGTCTCCGCCCGTACGGAACCCACACCATGGAGAGGGAGGTGGAACGCCACCGTACAGACGCCGACATTTCACTTTGACGACAAATGGTTCCAATTGCAGGGTTCCCCATGCCCACCAGGGGAACGTTTCGGGTGTTGGGTTAGATGGCTGCCAATCGATCACTGGGGACACACATGCACACTCTATATGGGGCAAATTGGAGCATTCAATTCACCTTGAATCGATGCTTTTGCACTGTGGGAGGAAACCGGAAAACCCGGAGGAACCCCCCACTTTCACTTCGACGACAAATGGTTCCAATTGCAGGGTTCCCCATGCCCACCAGGGGAACGTTTCGGGTGCTGGGTTAGATGGCTGCCAATCGATCACTGGGGACACACATGCACACTCTATATGGGGCAAATTGGAGCATTCAATTCACCTTAAATCCACGCTTTTGCACTGTGGGAGGACACCGGAGAACCCGGAGGAAACCCCCACGCGGACACGGGGAGAACATGGAAACTCCACCCAGATGGGTATTCGAACCGGGAATCCCCAGCAATGAGAGGAGAACATGCCAATCACTAAGCCACCGTGCCGCCTCATTTGTAAGTTGCAATGTAAATGTAAGTAGAAAGTTCCACCCCCCCCTCCCCGAACCCTCACCCCTCATGAATGAATGAATGTTCTTTAGAGAACCTGTGGCAGAGTTACACAAGTGTCATGTGACCTTTAGACGCGGCGCCCCACGGTGGCCGCTCTGCAACACTTCTCCCTCGAGCATCACCTTGTGCAACGCGCCGAGCGACAGAGCGACACCCTGACAGTGTGACCACACATCTCACCGACACCATGTTCTACTGTTCTACGAGACGGAACATTTGTGCTTTATAAGGGTTCATTAATGATTATAAAGTTTAATTTAGCACTTTGAGGTTTCCATCCATCCATTATCTTCAGCTTTATCCTCTATTAGGGTCACGGGGGGGGGTGGGGGGGGGGGGGGGGGGGGGGTTCCCCATGTCCATCCAGGGGAGAACGTTTCGGGCGCTGGGCAGATGCACCCAGGACAGGGGGGCAATCTATCACTGGACACACACTCACTCACACACACACACTCTATATGGGGCAATTTGGAGAATTCAGTTGACCTTGATCCAAGTTTTTGGACTGTGGGAGTAAACTGGAGAACCCGGAGGAAACCCACACAGATGCGGGGAGAACATGCAAACCACTAAACCACTGTGCTGGCAAATTTGACGTTTCAATGAAATGTGAAATACGTTGTAAATGAAGTGTATTATTACTCATGTAATTGAAGAGCAGCACGGTGGCTTAGTGGTTTAGCATGTTCTCCTCACGGCACTAGGGATTCCCGGTGCGAATCCCCATCTGGGTGGAGTTTGCATGTTCTCCCCGTGTCCGCCTGGGTTTCCTCCGGGTTCTCCGGTTTCCTCCCACAGTCCAAAAACATGGATTCAAGGTCAATTGAGTTCTCCAAATTGCCCCATATAGAGTGTGTCTGTGTGAGTGAGTGTGTGTTCAGAGATAGATTGGCGTCCTGTCCTGGGTCTATCTGCTCAGCGCCCGAAACGTTTTCCCCTGGATGGGCAAGGGGAACCCCCCCCCCCCCCCCCCCCCCCCCCGCCCCCCGTGATAAAGCGGAAGATAATGGAACTTTAATTCAAAGTGAATCTGATTTATATCGGTTTTAAGATGATGGAGGAAATGAGTTCAGTCTGCCTCAGCTTTCACAGTGTGTGTGTGTGTGTGTGTGTGTGTGTGTGTGTGTGTGTGTGTGTGTGTGTGTGTGTGTGTGTGTGTGTGTGTGTGTGTGTGTGTGAGACGGTTGGTTATAAGGAAGGAAAGCGAACAGCTCTGGGAGGCGTTTGCTGAAGTCGAGCTCAGACTCCGATCTGCAGGATGATTCTCCTGAGCTGTTTGGTTTGGAGCCTGACGGGTGAGTGTCCGTCTCATCGGTCAGTGACCCGCGGCCTCACGGACGCACAGAGCGCCGTGACGGCTCATCCTCGAGCTGCAGCTTTAACCGAGCTTTAACTCAGGATTCACTGAACCAGACTTAAGCCGGGTGATTGGATGTTCAGGATTGTAAAGTTTAATTTGGGACTTTGAGGTTTCCATCCATCCGTTACGTTCCGCTTTATCCTTTACTAGGTTTGCGGGGGGGGGGGTTGCTGCCCATCCAGCATGGGTTAACTGACTTAACTGAGGATTTACTAAACCAGCTGGGTGTTTGGACGTATGGGGACACGGTACCGGGACACGTTGGGACACACCGATCGGTGTGCTTTATTCAGTCCTGTTTTTTTGGCATTTTGGCCAATTGTATACGTTAACGACAGTTTGGGGAAGGCCCCGTTTCTCAGACAGTGTGATGGTCCGTCCGTGAGCCCGCTGTGTCCGTGTTCAGTTTCAGGAGGCGTGGAGGTGGAGGCTCTCCATGTGGAGGGTCATGTCGGAGGAAGGGTTCCGATCCGATGTTCTCACTCCGTCGCCAGCAGCAACGTCAAGTACTTCTGCGTCGAGCCCTGCGCCGACGAGGACGTTCTCATAAAGAGCCAGCCTCACCGGCAGCCCTCCGTCGACGGCCGCTACTCGTTATGGGACAGCCGGAACGGAACCTTCACCGTCACCATCTCGGCCCTGAGGCCCCGGGACACCGGGAGGTACCGCTGCGCCGTGGAGCGACTGGGCGTGGACACGTACACGAGGGTCTCGCTCACGGTTTCAGAAGGTGAATCAGTTCCCGTCGGTTTCTCACCCCGCTTTCATTATTAACAACCAAAGGGCCGAGGGAGGCGGCACGGTGGCTTAGTGGTTTGGCATGTTCTCCTCTCAGCGCTAGGGATTCCCGGTTCGAATCCCCATCTGGGTGGAGTTTCCATGTCCTCCCCGTGTTCCCATGGGTTTTCTGCGGGTTCTCTGGTTTCCTCCCACAGTCCAAAAACATGGATCAAGTCAATTGAATTCTCCAAATTGCCCCATATAGAGTGTGTGTGAGTGAGTGTGTGCCCAGCGATGGATTGGCGCCCTGTCCTGGGTGTATCTGCCCAGCGCCTGAGACGTTCTCCCCTGGATGGGCATGGGGAACCCCCCCCCCCCCCCCCCCCGCGACCCTAATAGAGGATAAAGCGGGAGATAATGGATGAATGAATGAACGAAAGGGCTGAGGGTGAGCTGGGCAGCTGGCTCTCCATCGCTGTTCCAGTTCATCCCATGGGTGCTGGATGAGGCTCCGTAGGGTCTGCTCTGTGGGTTGGGGTGGTTTAAGGCCTTCCCCAAACTGTTTGTAGAGCTTGCCGGTGTCCTGATCTGGGCCAGCTGAGGACGTTAGGGTGGTTGCCGTGGGAACGGCAGTGGAACCGCGGTTCTGTCGGTTGTGTAATGCAGTAATGTGAAAGTTTCTGTTCTAACGCAACCTCAACCTCCACCTCGTTCCTCAGGGGAACTTCCTGTGTGTGAAAGCACCATGTTGTAATTTCAGATCTTGGCGGCTGCCGCGTTCTCCACCCGCTGACTCTGACCGTTTTAATTCCGCCATCGTTCTGCGTTCAGCGTATTAACGACGTGGAACGGGTTTTATTAATTATTTTATGTGTTTAATTAACGCCTGCGGAGATCCCGGGTGCTGCCGGTCGTTTCGTCTCCTCGCAGATGTGCGCTGCTCGTTGCGCCGTTACTGTCGGGGGTTCTGCAGGTGTTCGGGGTGGAACCTTTAATAACGTCAGCTTCAAAACCTGATCCCGCTGTCAGTCAGAAACCGGATTCTAATCTCATTAGATTATTTAATTGAAACATTCTGGGGTTCCAATCCCAATCTGCGTGGAGTTTGCATGTTCTCCACATGTCCACTGGGGTTTCCTCCGGGTTCTCCGGTTTCCAAACACCAAAAAAAAAAAAATCATGGATCAAAGTCAATTGAATGCTCCAAATTGCCCCATATTGTGTGTGTCCTGGGGGCATCTGCCCAGCACCCAAAACGTTCTCCCCTGGAGCATGGGGAACCCCCCCCCCCCCCCCCCCCCACGTGATTAAAGGATTAAAGAAAAGATAATTAATAAATAATAACTAACTTTATGCATATGGTGGGTAGCATGTTCTCCTCTCAGCACTGTGGATGCAGTTTCAAAACCCTCTGTGTAGAGTTTGCATGTTCTCCCCATTAGTTTCCTCCCACCGTCCAAAAACATGGCTCAAGGTCAATTGAATGCTATAAATTGCCCCCATATTTATAATGAATGTAAACAGTAGCTATATGGAAAGTATATGTAAATGAGGGAGATGAGCTGAATGAGTCAACGACTCTTTCATCAGAGCGATTCCTTAAGTTGTTGTGAGTTGACTCACCGAATCCTCATAAGTAAACGATTCATTCCCAAACCTAGTGCGTAACTCGATGCCTTGCGTTTCGGCTCTCGATACGTAATGACTCGTTAGAGAGACGCGAATCATATGAGTGATTCATAACTTGAGGATGACTCGTTTCAAACTGAATCGTGTTGATAATCCGACTCAGTGATTCTCGGTGTGATCATTCTTTGTCTTTTCTGTCGTTGCAGCTCCATCACCTTCAGCTCCGACAGCCCCCCCCGCCCCCCCCACCACCCCCGCCCCCCCCGCCCCCCCCGCCCCGGGACTATCTACAGGTGAGAGTGAAGATCAAACCCGGGTTTTAGTCTCAGTTCTCAGAAATCGAGAGGTAATCGATGTGAAAGGGGCGTGGCAGCTCAGTGGTCAGGGTGTTGGGGGTTCAAATCCCAGCTCCACTGAAGCGACCACTGTGGGTCCTTGTGCAAGAACCTCAACCCCGATTGCTCACGGGTGCCGTGGACGACCATGTGGTCACTTTGTAAGTTGCTTTGGATCAAAGCGTCCAATAAATGACCAAATGTCATGTAAACATAATCCAGGGTTAAACTCCTCCCCCTCGACCTCCTCACCACCCTCAGGTTATGAGCTGTAGGCGTGGACGTGGTGGTGGATCTGCCTGGGTTCTCCTGCACCACCACGTCTGTGAGCTGTACTCCTGTACTCTGTTCAGAAACAGAACCGTGTGTTTCCAGCCGGTGACGTCTGGTTCTTAGTTCCTGTGTTTAGAACGTGGTGGTTCTTAGTTCCTATGTTTAGAACGAGGTGGTTCTTAGTTCCTGTGTTTAGAACGAGGTGGTTCTTAGTTCCTGTGTTTAGAACGAGGTGGTTCTTAGTTCCTGTGTTTAGAACGTAGGTGGTTCTTAGTTCCTGTGTTTAGAACGTGGTGGTTCTTAGTTCCTGTGTTTAGAACGTGGTTGTTCTTAGTTCCTGTGTTTAGAACGAGGTGGTTCTTAGTTCCTGTGTTTAGAACGAGGTGGTTCTTAGTTCCTGTGTTTAGAACGTGGTGGTTCTTAGTTCCTGTGTTTAGAACGAGGTGGTTCTTAGTTCCTGTGTTTAGAACGAGGTGGTTCTTAGTTCCTGTGTTTAGAACGAGGTGGTTCTTAGTTCCTGTGTTTAGAAAGTGGTGGTCCTTAGTTCCTGTGTTTAGAACGAGGTGGTTCTTAGTTCCTGTGTTTAGAAAGTGGTGGTTCTTAGTTCCTGTGTTTAGAACGAGGTGGTTCTTAGTTCCGGTGTTTAGAACGAGGTGGTTCTTAGTTCCTGTGTTTAGAACGAGGTGGTTCTTAGTTCCGGTGTTTAGAACGAGGTGGTTCTTAGTTCCGGTGTTTAGAACGAGGTGGTTCTTAGTTCTGCTTGACGCGTTTGCCCGACGGTCGGAGGCCGTTGCGCTCGCGCCTCATTTGTGTTTTTTGTTTCTCAGAGGAAATGAGAACGACTAACGAAGCGAGCGGAACCACGGCATCTGCTCCGCCCACCAGCACCACCCCCCACGTAGCGCTCCGGAGTGAGTACACGCCTTTCTGTCTTCAGTCCTCGCCTGCGAACTCCCGCCGTGGAACCCAGGAGATCCACGCTGGACGGGTTCCCACCTCAGTTTCTGTGGTGTGTCAGGTTTCTCTCGCGGAACCTCGCGGAACCCGTGGAACCTCACGTATGGTCTCTCTGCCATCGTGGAAGCGCAGGTCTGAGGGTTTCTCACTGGTGCATGAAACATCAGAACTCACATCCTCCTGCTCTAGAGCGTGGAGAACCGCCGAGCGTTATGCCTTCAGCTGCACACTCACACCAAGAGAACCGAGAACGTTCAAACTCCGCACTGAATTAAACAGCGCCCCCCGATGTCTGGGGATCAAGCTTAGGGTTTTTTAAAATGGCTCACATGTTCTCAGCCATTTGGTTCTGATGTTGGATTCCCATCTCTCTCTCTTTTATTTGGTTCCTCAGTACTGAGAACCAATGGTTCCTCACACTTCCATCCATCCATCCATCCAGTACACCCAGGACAGGGGGCGCAATCTATCACTGGACACACATTCACTCACAGACACACTCTATATGGGGCAATTTGGAGAATTCAATTGACCTTGATCCATGTTTTTGGACTGTGGGAGGAAACCAGAGAACCCGGAGGAAACCCACATGGACACGGGGAGAACATGGAAACCCCCGATTGGGATTCGAACCGGGAATCCCCAGCGCTGAGAGGAGAACATGCTAAAGCACTAAGCCACCGCGCCGCCCGGGTTTCTCACACTTTAATAAATGTAAATAAATGTTCTGCAGTCTGATGCGGTTCTCTCGTCTCCAGGTGAGGTGTATTTGATCTATATCGGTGCTGGTCTCGCCGCCCTGGTGGTGTTCCTGGTGGTTTTGCTCCTGGTTCTGATCAGACTGAAGCGTGGGAACCGGAAGCAGACGGTCGGCGTCTCGCAGGTGAGAACGCCGGACTCTAGAACAATGAGAGAACGTGAAGCTCCCGGTGATAACGCCTCTGCTCTGATTGATCGATGCTGCAGGAAAATCCCAAGGTTGAGATCAATCATCCAGCTCGGTCATCGCACTCGGCCAATCGGACGCCGCCGTCTCCGGATCGGCGGGAGGACGGTCCCGGTTCCGGGGATCCGGGTTCTGTGTACTGCAATATAACCTCGTCTCCACCACCAGCAGACCCGCAGAACCCGGAAGCCCTGCATTACGCCACCGTCAGCTTCAGCAGACGAAGCGGCGGCGGCGGCGATGGTTCCGAAACGGAGGACCTCGTCAGGAAATCCGCATGTTCTGAGTCGCTGTACTCCAACATCACGGTTCCACTCAGAACCTCGTCTGCAGGAGATCCAAACACTGCCATTTATTCCACTGTGAAGAAGGACAAGCCCAGTCAGAAGTGAGGGCTGACCTCGAGGACACGGATCTGGAGAACATGAACCCCGAGAACATGGACCCAAGAACACAGACCTGAAGAACACGGACCCCGAGAACACGGACCCCGAGAACACGGACCCCGAGAACACGGACCCGGAGAACACGGACCCGGAGAACACGGACCCCGAGAACACGGACCCCGAGAACATGGACCCCAAGATCACTGACCCGGAGAACACGGACCCGGAGAACACGGACCCGGAGAACACGGACTCTGAGAACACGGACCCCGAGAACACGGACCCGGAGAACACGGACCCGAGAACACGGACCCGGAGAACACGGACCCCGAGAACATGGACCCCGAGAACATGGACCCCGAGAACATGGACCCCGAGATCACTGACCCGGAGAACACGGACCCGGAGAACACAGACTCTGAGAACACAGACCCCGAGAACACGGACCCGGAGAACACGGACCCGGAGAACACGGACCCGGAGAACACGGCCCCCGAGAACACAGACCTGGAGAACACGGACCTGGAGAACATGGACCCGGAGTACACGGACCCCGAGGACACGGACCCCGTGAACACGGACCCCGAGAACACGGACCCCGAGAACACGGACCCGGAGGACACGGACACAGGACACGGACCCCGAGAACACGGACCCCGCGAACACGGACATCGAGAACACGGAACCGGAGAACACGGACCCCGAGAACACGGACCCCGAGAACACGGACCCCGAGGACACAGACCCGGAGGACACAGACCCCGAGAACACGGACCCCGAGAACACGGACCCCGAGAACACGGACCCTGAGGATTTACAATTAATTAAACAAAGAGGTCAGTGTTATCGGTGCTGAATGACCGGCTGACTGACCTGCCGAGAAACAAACCAGGGATTCCGCACTGCTGCCGCCACAGCGCCCTCTGCCGGATGATCACGGCACCAGCGTCTAATTTAGATCGATCAGAGTGACTGAAGTCCATTTTATTACTGAAGTCCATTTTTAATCAGTAAAATGAAAATAAACAAATTAAACAGAGCACGAACTCTGGACCGTTTTAATCCACAAATAAGATTTTATTAACATTTTTAATAACGTATCTCGACTTCATTTGTCTTTAAGCGCAGCGTTAGTTCTGAATGAAGCTCCGATCAGGTGACTGTGGTGGAGTCGTCGCACCTTTATCTTTAGATTGGGGTTTTAATTATTTTATTTTATATATTATACATTTATTATTATATATTATATTTATATATTATATATTTTAGATCAATCTGCATTTGTTTGCGTTGGTTTCGTGGCTTTAGCAGCGCGCAGTTTCAGCTGGTTTCCAGCAGATGGCGCTGCTTCGACAGTTTCTGTTTGAAGCGCAGCGTTTCTGAATCAGTTGCTGCAGGGTTCCTCTGAAGTTCCACAGTCTGCGTTTCTGTCGCTTATTCAGAATCATAAATACATTTTCAATTTTCAATATCGTTTTCTTAATGTTATTTTATTTCTTTTTAATATTTTTTTTTTTTTGGGGGGGGGGGGGGAGTCTATACTGTACAGATGGATGTGGGTGGGCACATTCGCAACAAACAAAAAATGGACCTGTTTTTAGTCTGTGAGCTTTTGCATGTTCTCTCCTTTCTGTTTCAACAAGTCCATTAAAACCCATGGTTCAAAGCGTTTGGTGTGGAAGAACCTGATTGGTCCACACGTGATTGTCCCGAGTGTGAAACCTTACGCTGTGATGTCATAAACACTCCCACAGGTGTAAGGTGTGGGTGTCCCAATACTTTTGCTTCTGAAGGGTTTGTGGTTAGATGAGCGTCAGGCTTCGCCGAGCAAACCGCAGTCACGTGGGCCGCGGCATACGTCCCAAAGTTCAACTTAAAGTTATATCCTGATCTGCTACCGTCTCACACACACACACACACACACACACACACACACACACACACACACGCGCGCACACCATTTCAGACAAAAGCGGCGCTCTGAGAGAACCCACAACACATTGCACATTCATCTCACAGCTATCCTCAGGTTCCTCCATCACCTACACGAGGGCTTGAGGATCTGAAACCTCTTCAGCTTCTCCGACATGACCTTCACCCACTCCGTTCCTCCACTAGCACGTAAGTTCATTAAACCCTAATGCACCTAATTAATAGCCTCGCCGTGGGGTTGCGTTAATGACGTGTGACCGTGTGGTTGGGTCCAGTGGGCGTGGTGGTTCTGCTGGGCGGCCTGCAGTGTGTGGAGATCACGGAGAACGCCACTGAGAACAGCTACGCCGTCATCCAGTGTGATTATCCTCCCCGGTACAGGAACGCTTCCAAACACTTCTGCAGGAGAACCTCCAGGGGGTGTGAGTTGCTGATTAAAACCGAAGACAATAACCAAGACTCCTGGAGTTTTAACGGCAGACTGAGTCTGAGCGATGAACCGGAGAGACACCGGTTTGCGGTGGTGATTGAAGACTTCACCTCGCAGGACGCTGGATGCTACCGCTGTGCGATCAACACGTCTGACGCCGGCTGGTCCGTGGACGTCGTCCTGACCGCGACCGGCGGTATGTGATGTTTGTTATCCGTAGATTCTGTAACGTACGTCTGAGATGTTTATCTGAAGGTTGGAGGTTTCAACCCCAAATCCATCCAAACCTGTTCATGTGGACCCTCCAGCGAGGCCCCTGAGCGTAATTGTTTAAGGGCCCCTGTATCATGGTGGGCCCTGTGCTCTGACTCTAACCACACGGTTGGGATGAGCTCTGAAAGACGTTTGTGATGCTGAAGGACCTGAAGCTTTTTATTAATAATAATAATAATAATTCATACTAGCGATACTAAATTGTTACAAACATCGAGTGACCCGTCCACCGGTGAGGTCAGAGATCCCTTTGATGAACGTTCCGTTATAACGTGTGTGTTTGTAACAGAGATGCTGGCTCACTGTGTTCTTGTTTCTTCAGAACAACACAAGGCTCCACAGACTGTGATCTACTGTCTAACAGGAAGTGTGACGAACAGAACGGGAAACCAGCCTAACTTCACCAAGTCTCGCTCACTTTTTGGTAAGCCCCCACACGTTGGCCCGCTTTTATTTCTTTACCCTGCTGACCGCTGTGGAGGCTGAGCTCACTTTATGGTGCGCCTGGGCCCCTCCTAGTGACCCAACTGGTCAGATCAGAACGTTCTTATGTTCCACATGTCAGAACTCATCCCTGTTTGGCAGAAAGGTGGCAGTGCCAAAGGAGCCCTTAAGTTCCAAACTTTGCCGCGGTGTGAGGCAAGAATTGGTTCCCAATAATCTGTTTTCGTCATCAGACGTCCTTTTGTACGTGGGAGGAGCTCTTGTTGGAGTCTCGCTGGTGGCCTCCGTCACCATGGTTACCTGCACCATGAAACGCAACAAAGCATCCTGTCGGGACCGAGGTCCTC
>JAFMOC010000150.1:262500-380000 GCA_019802505.1 Corydoras sp. C115 | reverse complement strand
CAAAGCCCCTTACATTCCCTACCTCACACTTCTGAGAACCAGGACCCCGAGCCGGTGGTGTGTCCTCCCGGTCCTCCGTCTGAGTTCAGTGCTGAATATTCAGTCATCTCACAGTCGGTGTCGCTGCACTACGCCACCGTCTCCTTTCTGCCCAACGCAAACGGAACCAGAAAGGTTCCTGCACCGACAGAGGGGTCCCATGATCTCTACGCCACCGTCCAGAACCACTAACTTCCTTCACTGTCAATCAACCTTCATCCTGAAGATCTGTGGAACATAAAGTGGAACCAAAGTCGGAACGTTTGTTGCTGGACGCTTCACTACCAGAACGTAAAGCTTTGGTACAGGAAGCGGTACCAACACCACTGTAAGCTCATTGCTCAGGAACTTTAAGGAGAACTTTTGCTTCCTGGTGCAGGACCTTTTTACTCCTAATACCAGAAACTGGAACTGTTCCTACCGTCACTCGAAGGATTTTCTTCTGGTCCATAAAACATTTGGACTGCAGTCATTGCTTGCAAACCTTTCAGAACAAAAACCAGAAACAGTTCTCCAAACAGTTCCTGTAGAAAGAGAAACATACGGTCATCCAATCAGCACGGCGGAGTGTTTGATTATTTATATAATTGGGACTAAAGGAATCATCTGGACTCATTTAAAGGGTCTGTCCCAATACTTTCGGCTGCATTGTGTAAGTTACGTATAGAAGGTTCTTTTTTTTTTAACGCAACTTGGAAAATAATAAGACGACATTTGAACCGAGCTGGTGTTTCACCTTCAACAAAAGACTCAACGTGAAGCTGTAGGGTTTCTGCCCGTGTAGCCCGTTAGCCTTAAGGTGAAGGTCCATGTGGCTGACTGATGCGTTTGGTCATTTCATCATCAAAACGTGAATTTCTGTCGGAGTACCAACAAAATAAAAAGAGGAAATTCACAACGTCATCAGAGTAAGGCTGTATTCAACTACAAATTTTCGTAGTCGAATCTGATTCGTCAGATTTTCCCTATAGTCGACTGATAGTCGAATCAGTTAAAATTTCACCACAAGATGGCGCTATAAGCATAGTTTTTAAAAAAGATTTTGTTAATATATTTTACTTGTTTTTCTAACAAAAGAAAAACTTTTTTTTTGTTTTTCTTTTTTTTTTCTAGAAATTATGATGATTTTATTTGACAAAAGGCTATATATATAACGAAAACAAAGACATTTCATGTAAAAACTAATGCTTAGCAGCAGCCATGGGCGCCCCCATGTGGTCAAAATGGTACATTCGACTATGAGGTTCATAGTCGACTACGGTTCTCCGAATCGAATCGTCGAATCAGCGAATATTGCAGCTCACCCCTACTTCAGAGTACGACCTCACGACCTGTCACTCAAAACCTGTCACTCAAAACTACATTCTGCTCTCTCTCTCTCTCTCTCTCTCTCTCTCTCTCTCTCTCTCTCTCTCTCTCTCTCTCTCTCTCTCTCTCTCTCTAAAGGGTTTTTATTGGTTTTTATTTAAATTATCGAGACGCGAGCTTTACAGAGGTGTGATGGTGAGAGGAGGTGACGCCCTCCGGACGGATGAGGTTCAGATCTTTCTGATACAGAGTTGATAACAGGATGTCGGTTTAGAATCATTTATATTTATATTTAGTCGTTAAACAGACGCTTGGATCCAAAGCGACTTAAAAATGAGAACATCACGCGTCAGACGTTATGATGAAAACCAGCTCCTCTGTAGAATCATCGAACCGCATCGTTATCTGATCCTTTTTTAATTAATTTGATTTTTTATTAATTATTATTATTTATTTATTTTTCTACAACAGGTGTTTGATAAAAAGCTGCGTCTTCAGTAGGTTCTTAAAAATGCCGAGTGAACTCCGCGTTACGGACAGAGTTGGGTAGATGGTTCCACCATTTTCCACCAATGAGCTCCTCGGTGAGGTCGTCATTAACTTCACATTAAAAAAAGTTTATATTCTTTTAGTCAGTTTGTTGAGCAGCTCTGTGTTGACGCGCGTTGAGTTGAGGTTGATGTTGAGTTGAGATTAGGTTCTGCGTGAGGTGGGATTACAGACTATGAGACTAGAACCAGGTTATGCGACGCTAAAGGAAGTGTGTTTGTAAATCAGAGCGCATTGCAGCAGCAGCAGGAAATAATACAGACTGTTCCGAATCAGGACTCGTATAGCGATGTGGATCCCGTCGTCGCCGCCGCTGCCGCTGCTGGTGCTCTGGTCCAGTCTCCTTCCAGGTCAGTCATTTATCTACTAATCCTGTTCATCTTGTATATTTTGTACCCACGAGAACTTTAAACCTCAGACAGTTCTCCGTTGAGGACAGAACTAAAGCATGGCTATTCTGTCTGGGAGTACAAGGCAAAGTGGGGGTTAGGGTCTGGATGGATGGATGGAGCTTTATTAAAGAAAACACCGGGTGATTACATACAAATATAACAGAAGGTGCAATTACTCTCCACTGCAGACAGAGTGCGCTGTGGAGTGTCAGCCATGTTGTAGTACTGTTCGAGACTTGGTGTACTACGAAGAAATATTCTGCCTCCTTAGAACATAAACATACCTTTGTTTTGAGGGCGATGGCGCAGTAGGTTAGTGGTCTGTGAAATGAATTGGAACAGAGATTGTGAGTCCAGTTTCTGCTTTCACAAATTTTGGAAAAATTGGCTAAATATTCCCCCAAACACTCTCCAACAGGAAGCCCTCTCTGGCAAGCTGCAATGGTGGAACCAACGTTTTTGTTTCCGTGATGGCCTGTCCTGGTTTTTTTTTTTTTATTTTGCAGACGTGAACGCTGACCTCCCGACGTTCATCGGACGCACAGCTGGATCCGTCCACATCAAATGCAACTACACAGCCGGACTCGAAAGAAACCACAAGTACCTGTGCCGAGGGGAATGTTCCACGCTACCGTGGGACACCAAGGACGTCCCCGTTCACTCGGCATCCGCACCAGTGGACAGCAGGTTCTCCCTGGACGATGACGTCAGCGTTAAAGTCTTCACCGTCACCGTCACCGACCTCAGACCAGCGGATGAGGGAAAATACTGGTGTGTCGTACAACAGCCAATCCTGTTCCACGATGATTACACGGAGGTTCTGCTGCGGGTGGAGGCGGGTGAGTGACGGGTCCCTTTTAAAACGCATCCGGAAGCCTCCACCTCATGTGTTCATCCTTCGTGTTCCTTTATCAACAGATCACAGACCTGCTTCATCACGCGGTACGTCCAGCGCTCCACCAGAACCACACGGTGGCGCGAGGAACCAATCCTAATGACGCTGTGACTTTACAGAACCCTACCTTTACCTCCCGCTGAGCCTGCTGGTCCTGCTCCCTCTGAGCATCCTCACAGCGCTGTGCAAGAAAAGGAACAGGGGGCAGAACAAGAGAACCAGAGGTAATCAGGAGGTTCTTCTACACCACATGAAACTTCATAGTTCCTTATACTGTTCCCCTAGTTTTTCAGTTTGTTCTCACTGCATGACTTGGGGAGGATTGTGGTATAAAGTATTTGTTCAATAGGAACTAGATGGTTCTCGAACCTTTTAGAGTAACGGTACCTTTTTGTAGTGTTTGCACAGCAGGAACTAAGGGCTGATTGTAGTTCTTGGAACTATTGATTTGCTGACATTGCTTTAGGAAACGGGTATTAGGAGGCATGTCCACAGACTTATGGTCGTGCTGTTTTCAGAATCGTTTTCGGAGCTCAAGCCGTTTCCTGTGAACCCCGCGGCGGTACGTACCTCCTGCTCCACCTCACTGCCGCCCTCCAGTGGTCAGACCGAGCACGACAGCCGTGCAGGGTCTGTGTTAAAGTCCAGTTTGTCTGAGTGCAGGATGAAGTGATCTATCATGAGATCGGTGAGCCTGACCCGAGACCTGCCATCACCTCCACCATCTACTGTACAGCAGGACGTGCCGAGACAGACGTCTGCCCGAATACGGAACATTCCAGGGGCATCTACTGCACCCCCGTCCTGCCGCAGAACACCCCGCCGAACTCCAGTCCTGACGCCCCTGTTGGTTTTTATAGTGAAACTGATCAAAGGCGAAACAATCAGAGAACGTCTGATGGGTCCAATGTCTCTGAGTTGGATTTGCCCCATCAAGATATGTACATCGACACTGCTATGCATACAAATCTACCCCACATGAGCAAATGTATATAGACATCTCTACAGAGAGCATTTAATTAGATGTCGTGTGTTTCTCAAACACATCCAATCTCTAAGCGACCAAATGTGCAAAATCCAGCATCTGTAATGGCGCCGAGGTGCCCACAGTGCCCACAACTTGGGTGATCGGTATATCCTGATAAAAAAATATGGCAGGATATTATGTTAGAAGCAGTTTAATGACCTTAAGCTGAAGGAAATAAAGGTTCCGATCTAGCACAGCGTTTTGTTTTGCTGATGCGGTCTGATGTAAGTTGGCAGGTTTTTTGCAGAGAGGCCGGCCGTATACTTTCGACACAGAGATGAAGTAAAAGGGAAGAGGAAGTGGGAGGCCCGGGTTGTGTAAGACGTCGGTGGGTTTGAAGCAACAGATGGCGTTTTAACATCCGTCGCCGGGAACCGTCACTTCGTTCAACCTGCGGACTGTAGGATGAAGATCGTCTCCGTGCTCGTCCTCCTCGTCGGTACCGGTAGGTGGTTGATCATTCCGCTGTTCTGTTGATGTGTCAGTGAGATGAACTGGACCTGGTCTGCTTTGCAGATGGACTCTGGTCTGATAAGAAGGATAATGAAGTGGACAGCTGTCTGGGGGGGAGCGTCATCGTTAACTGCCAATACAAACACAACGATATGAAAACGTCCAAATACTTATGCAAAGAAACTGAACATCAAGAAAATGGAAAGTGCAATATAGTCAACTCCTTGTCGATGTATGATGATACGTCCGGGGTTTACTCAGTGCTCCTCAGAAACCTGAGCAGCGACGACGAGGGAAAGTACGCCTGTTCAACGCAGGGCCAAAATTCTGTAAAGGTGAAGATCGACGTGGACGGTAGGAGCGTGTCGGGTCCTTCACATCAATTTATTAAACTTAGCTTCATTCTCGATTCGTTTCATTTAAATGACAGTGTTGAATATTTAAAAAACGTTTATTTTAGACGATTGTAGGTGGACCCCAGATTTGGTGACTGCAGTTGCAGGACAAAACATCAGCTTCAACTGCACGTTTCCAGAAGGTAACACCCAATTTGGAAACTACGTCTACAGGGTGACGGATCACAACTTTTCCTTAATTTTGTCCACGCTGAGAGACAGTGAACATAAAGACAGATATCGTTTAAATAAAGCAACGTCCAGTTCGATCTACAGCCTGAGCATCGGTGACGCGAGGGCCGAGGACAGAGGACTTTATCTGTGTGCAAGACGGAAAACTACAATACCAAACCAAGTGTCTCCGATTATCCAGATCAGAGGACAGGTGCTTCTGCAGGTCGCAGGTGAGAATTATGCTTTAAATACGATGCTACAAATTAAATAAAATAGAGCAGCATGATGCAATCCATCCACCAATACATTATCTTCTGCTTTATCCTCTACTAGTGTCGGGGCGGGGGGGCATCCAGGGGAGAACGTCTCGGGCGCTGGGCAGATACACCCAGGACACAGGGGCAATCTATCTCTGGGCACACACTTACTCACACAGACACACGCTATATGGGGCAATTTGGAGAACTCAACTGACCTTGATTCATGTTTTTGGACTGTGGGAGGAAACCGGAGAACCCGGAGGAAACCCACGCAGATACAGGGAGAACATGCAAACTCCACCCAGATTCGGATTCGAACCCTAGCACTGAGAGGAGAACATGCTAAACCACTAAGCCACCACGCCGCCCCCTCTAATATAATATATTATATATATGTTTTGGTTGTAATGTGAGAAGGTGTCCATATACATTTGGCAGCATCATGATGCTGATGACCTCAGTAGGGCGGCACGGGGGCTTAGTGATTTAGCATGTTCTCCTGTCAGCGCTGGGTGGAGTTCTTCCCATGTCCGCATGGGTTGCCTCCGGGTCTTCTCAGGTTTCCTTCCATAGTATAAAAACATGGATTCAAGGCAAATTAAATATTGTAAATCGCCCCATATAGAGTGTGTGTGTGTGAGTGTGTACCCAGCGATAGATTGCCCCCCTGTCCTGGGTGTATCTGCCCAGCGTCCAAAACGTGCGCCGCTGCATGGGCATGGGGAACACACACACACACACACACACACACACACACACAACCTTAGTAGAGGATAAAGCTGGAGATAATGAATGAATGAATTCTGTCTTCAGTCTAGGTCGGCACGATGGCTTAGTGGTTAAGCATGTTCTCCTCTCAGCGATAGGGATTCCCGGTTCGAATCCCCATTTGGGTGGAGTTTGCATGTTCTCTCGTGTTCATGTTCATGTGTGTTTCCTCTCACAGTCCAAAAACATGGATCAAGGTCAATTGAGTTCTCCAAATTGCCCCATATAGAGTGTGTGTGAGAGTGAGTGTGTGCCCAGCGATGGATTGGTGCCCTGTCCTGGTTGTATCTGCCCAGCGCCCGAAACGTTCTCCCCTGGATGGGCATGGGGAACCCCCCCCCCCCCCCCCCCTCGCGACCCTAATAGAGGATAAAGCTGAAGATAATGGATGAATTCTGTCTTCAGTCTGAGTTATAGATTTTTGTTCCTTGGTTCCCAGCGTCTCCAGAGGTTCCGAGGTCTTCCTCGCTCCTCATCATCGTCACGCTGAGTGTGGTGGTGCCTCTGCTGCTGATCATCGTGGGATCTTCGCTGATCTTTTGCAAAGTGAGGCACCGGAAAACGTCAGGTACGCAATCCAACTAAACACGAAAACTAAAATGAAAAAAATAATAAAATCCACCGAGACGCAACGCGAGAACAAAATCAAGAATCCAACAGATCACTGAATCACGTACGACAATTTGACTTCACCTTAAAGCACAAATCCCTCTTTCCACCCACAATCCCCTCTGTTGTGCTCGCGAGGTCCGGGTTCTTACAGGTTCTTACCTCGGTTCTTACCTCGGTTCACTCGCCCGTCGGTTTGTAAAGACTCTAAACCTGTATCTGATGCCGTGATGATCACATGACCTTCTGTGTCGTTCAGGTGGCACCTCATCGTCCTGCGGCGTGAACGCTGTGAGCGCCAGTGAGGTCAGTGGGCGGAGCCAGAGGGGAAAACCTGTTTGTCGTTTATTCAGATGAGATGGAAGTTCCGGCGTTTTATAAAAACAGAAGTGTAACGCTTTCAGAACTCGGTTCCTAAACTGCGCTCTCTCGTATTACAGCGTCTGATATCAGACCCGCACTGACCTCTGCTTCTCTCCATCAGGACACCGCGTCCGCCGTTTACAACGAGATCCACTGCCAACAGGCCACGCCCATCCCTGTTTACGCCACCACCCAGAAACCCAACGCTCCTGAAGACCTTTACTCTCTGGCCCAGCTTCCCAGAACAGCGCCCTCTCTCTGAACTCATGGTTATAGGTTTGAGGACGTCCACTTCACTGGCTCAGCCCGAATCAGAAGACGTTTGTGGTTGAACTTTGATAAAAGTTGTATTTTGGTTTCGGTTGTAAAGGCGAGAAATGCTGTTTGAGTTAATAAACCCCGTCGCAGTCCACATGACTCTCCTAAAAATCCAAAGCAGTTCACCTTAGAGCTGTGCGATACCAAGAATTTTGGTATCGATCCGATACCAAGTAAATACAATATCGCGATATTCGATACCAATACCGATACTTTTTAATATTTAAGATTCATTGATCCCAAAGACCTAGTATAGAATTTCGCCAAACATTGTAGGTGACAACAAAATAATGTATCCCAATCAACATCTTTGTTTAGAAACAATGGAACAGTAATAAAACAAAGTTTGCTTTAACATGAGGAAAATATATATTTTTGAGGTACAAAAGGGTGTGGTAGCTCAGTGGTTAGGGTGTTGGGTTATCAATCTGAAGGTTGGGGGTTCAAATCCCAGGTCCACTGAAGTTACCAATGTGGGTCCTTGAGCAAGACCCTTAACCCTCATTGCTCCAGGGATGTTGTGATGAACCCTGTATTCACCTTGTAAGTCGCTTTGGATAAAAGCGTCCAATAAATGACCGATTAACAAAAGGAGAAACGACAAAACAAATATAAAGTAAAAATGCTCCCCTCACTAGACAGTTTTTTCTTTCTTTGTTACTTTTTTTCAAATAGAATTGTTCTTAGGCAAAACAATAAAAAAGGAATATTCACACACAAAAAACTTGAGTATCGATCTTTTTACGCAAGTATTGTTCAATACCAATACCAGCGTTGGTATCGATATTATCGATATTTGTATCGATCCGCACAGCTCTAGTTCACCTTCAGTTTGGCAAACGCAAATGATTCGTCTGGCGATCGTTCTGTTTTACTAAATTAATCATTAATTTATTCACAAAGCAACGATCGGGTTCAGCGTAGCGATTCAACTCTGAATTCAACATGATTCCTCCATAAACCCATCTGATTCACCCTCAAACCCACCTGATTCATTTACACTGATTTAGTGGCTTTGCTCTGGAAAGCAGAAGTGTGAAGCACTAATTCTCCTGAATTGACGCCGTTCCACTGAGAACAGGACGTGAATCTGAACTCTCGTCTTCAGTTTTTCCATTTATTAAAAATCTCTATTGTTTACGTTCAGGCTTACGTTCAGGTGGCTTAGTGGTTTAGCATGTTCTCCTCTCAGCACTAGGGATTCCCGGTTCGAATCCCCATCTGGGTGGAGTTTCATGTGGAGTTCTTCCCGTGTCCGCGTGGGTTTCCTCCGGGTTCTCCGGTTTTCTCCCACAGTCCAAAAACATGGATCAAGTCAATTGAGTTCTCTAAATTGCCTCATATAGAGTGTGTCTGTGTGCATGAATGTGTGCCCAGTGATAGATTGCCCCCTGTCCTGGGTGTATCTGCCCAGCGCCCGAAACGTTCTCCCCTGGATGGGCATGGGGAACACCCCCCCCCCAACCCTAACCCCCCCGCAACCCTAATAGAGGATAAAGCGGAGGATAATGAATGAATGAAAATGTTTACGTTCAGACCGGATTTCGATTCCTGAATCACGGAGTCATATGGTTTGAATCAGTAGCTCTGATTCCTCGGATCTCTGATGATCAGAAGGTATTATTAGGGTGGTGGATGATGAGTCCTCTCATCCTCTGTCAGTGATGCAGGTTGCTGCAGACACCACCACCTCAGTGTTCCACAGTACGGAGAACCATACACCACCCTAACATCACCTGCGGTGTGGGGGTGCTGCGGTGGCTGACAGTGAGGTACGGTGCGGTGACGGTGAGGTTTGAGAACAGGGAGGTGAATCTGATGGAGTGTGAGTGTATTTAATGATAATTCATTCATTCATTATCTTACGCTTTATCCTTTATTAGGGTTTATTGGGGGGGGGGGGGGGGGGGGATTCCCCATGTCCATCCAGGTGAGAACGTTTCGGGCGCTGGGCAGATACACCCAGGACAGGACGCCAATCCATCGCAGGGCATATTTAATGATGATTTAAGGTGTAACTAATGAAGCTGCCGAATCTGCAGTACTGATGATTGAAAAGCAGAAGTGATGAAATGACCGTCTGATCAAACGGGAGATAAGAAAAGAGGAAGCTGACGGTCAGGTGAACACTCTGCGTTGTGTTCATCAGTCAGACCGCATCCATCAGACGATGAAGCTACGACCTGCAGCGACTCTTCACCTGAACACCATCCTCCTCCTCCACCTCCTCCTCAGTCTCATCTCAGGTAGGGGTGATTTATCTGACTTACTCCTACTGTGATGTCATTCCTCCTCCATGTACAGTGTGATTCTGATTCTGTGTGTGTGTGTGTGTGTGTGTGTGTGTGTGTGTGTGTGTGTATGTGTGTATTTAGTGATGAGATGTATGACGGATCAGTGTTCATGCAACCCTCAGCAAAACACCTTTACCCTTCAATGTTCCACAAAAAACTACAACTGTAGCTTCAACAGACGATCATCACCATCATCACCATCATCACCATCATCACCATCATCACCATGCACCTGTAGAGAAAACGACTGCATCATTGATAACTGTTCCACAGAGGACAAAATTTACATCTGCAGAAAGCTGAATAATCCTAAAGACCTAAAGACGGTCTGTGTAAAAGGTGAGTTCATTAAATTCACATCTCACTTCCACGTCAGACTGAAGAACATCTCTAAACTGCTTTTATACAGAGACAGAACCAAACACCTGGGGCATCTCATAACAATGAGAGAAACCACTTCCTGTTGTTTATAAATACAGATAAGTACAGTTCCATTACATTTATCTGGATCAAAAGAAGATCCGCTGAACCTGTGAATTCAAACCACAGCGAGACCTCTGTATACTGAACACACTGCAGGCCTGAGGGGGGGGGGGGGGGTCCCTATTAATTTATATTAAGTTTACATTTTTATTACGATTATTATTATTATTATTTATTATTATTATTATTATGGATAAAATGATCAGGTTAGACTGATGTTTCATATTTTGAATGTGATGCAATTGATCTGCTTCTTACTCCTCTGACATCATCACTGTGACGACATCACTGTGACATGCAGCATCACCATTATGGATCCAATCCTCAGATGTGTCAGTACCAGACCTGGAGTACCTTGAAGGTTAAAGCAGTACCAGTCGTTTTTATTTGTACTGTAATCGTGTAGTTGATGTGCACAGAGAAATGAAGCTGTCGCTCTTAAAGCTGTTTAAAGTGTTAAAAATAATATGTTCTGTTATGTGTTATGTTTAAAGCGTCCACAAAACATTGCTTCGTGTTATAATCTGATGATCAAGATCTAAGTCACTGTGGATGAAACACGTGGTGAATAAAATAATTTACTTAAAGTTTTGTTACAGATGCAAAGTCCTGCACAGCACCATATGGGACCTGCGATTTATCCTGTGCCACCACCACCACCACCACCGCCACCGCTGCTTCTGCTGCAGGTTCTACACATGACACTAAACCATTAACAGTATTTTACTGATAAGGTCATGGAATCAGTGCCGGATGTTCCTGCAGACAGCTCGGTGTACATCGTCCCTGTGGTCCTGCTGATGCTGCTGCTGCTGCTGGGGGCCCTGGGGGCTGTTTACTACCATCACAGAAAGAAACGACACAACCTGAGCTCCTCTCAAACTCGTAACGCCATGCACACTGACGACAACGTGGTTCAGTATCTCTGTATCACACAGCTGAGGAACTTAATGTCTTCTTGTGTCTCCTCAGGTCACGTGTTCTCAGTCAACGTAGACAGACACGACGATGAGGTGAGCTGAGCTGAGCTTATATTTTTATTGCTTATATTGTATTCTTGTTTTTTTTTATATATAATTTTAAGTTCCAACACTGTACAGTCTTTGTTGAAGACATTGTTTTTAAAGTGCTTTATAAATAAAACTGAGTTGAGAGCCACTGTTTATATCACCTTAGATAAAATAAGATAAGATCCCATAAGATGTCCCACACTGGGGAAATTCACATTCTCAGCAGCAAGTTACTTTAGAAAAAGGTGAAAATGATACTTAGCAATTAAAAAGAAGTTGTTGTTTTTTTTTAAATGTAAATAGAAATCTATATATACACAATATAAATACTTAATTTTAGTTTTTAGAATATATAAACCTTAAACCTATAAACCTTATATAAACATCATATTACCTACGGAACAGAAGGTTCACTAAAGAACGAGGCAGTAATTGGAACTCTGAGAACATGTTAAAGTCTGGAGTGACATGCCGTCTGATTGACTTACTGCGTTATTAATCTCTCACCTTTTTATTTTTTGTTATTTTTTTGTTTTCTATGTAAATGAGAGGTGTAAATGGTTGTATTTTAATGTTCGTTGTGATTGATCTCAGCTGACTCACACCGCTGATGATTACGAGGAGATCAAACCTGTTGGTTCACCAACAACAATTTACACCGTCGCGGCGGCTGGTCGTGAAGTCGGTCTGTCGGCAGAGGAGCACTGTTACGACAACCACCGACACTTCACGACGGAGGACGAACTCCAAACTGATTTGAATTCTGCAGAGCAGAATGGCTTTAGTGCGTAAACGCTGCTCGCCTTTAATCGGCTTTGACTCGTTTTAAGTAAACAGCGCCAGTAGGTGGTGTAGTTACTCGTAATTACCACTAGATGGACATGTATTGAGACAGACCTCATAAGCATCTGTATTTTTATTTAGTCTCATGGCCACGCGTCGTGTGTTTTAACTCTTATGCTTCCAAATATGTGGGGAAAGTTTGGGGAAGGTCATTTTATTGTTCTAGCAAGACCGTGACCCAAGTAAAGGAGACACAATACGTGCAAAAACGGACAGACTGCAGAATTATAGAACTACAGAGTTAAATAATCTGAGAAACGGAAAAGAAAAGTAGAAACGGGAGGAAGGTTCTGTCCTCAGATTGTAAAGTGGCACCTTATTAATAAAAATCTAAAGATTAACAAACATTTTGCTCTTTATTATTTCATCGTCTTTATTGTCGCTTGCTGCAGCAGTTCGTATATTTTTATGAACTCCACCCGAATCGAGCGGCTCCTCCACCCTGATTACGTCTGTTTAGATGGAATATCAAATTTATTTAAAGCATAAATCCTGTTCATTATTAATCGTGTTTAAAGCAGGCGTTCATTTCTGTCTCGCGTAAATGACAGCGTCACGTACCACTGATTTATTATCCCACGTGGTTCTATTTTAAAATAATTCGGAGCCACAAAACAGAAATTAAAGCCACACATTTGACTTTGCCGATTTACAGTAAGATATGCAAAGATGGTTCCAGCTCGTCGTTTCATAAGATCTGCCTTTGTTCGCCACTCGTTTGATATCATGTGACATCAAAACACGTGTGGAAACATGGGAGTTCACTGAGGGTCACGTTTGGGGCCTGAGATGGTCAGTAATCCCAAAAGTATGTGGACACCTGGTCTCCATGTTCGACTTCTAAATACTAGTCTCAGTGAAATTAATGTCAGTGCTACATTACTGTCCATCAACCTTCTGATAACACGATGAGAGTGAGTGTGTGGACAGGACAGTGTAACCACACCGTGGAAGTGAGGACCGGAGGGACATGGTGCGTTGAGTGTGGTGCGTGGACATTTCAGTGACATCACTGGAACTCTTTTGGATGTATTTTTAGCGTCGTGTTCAAAACAGTTATTGTTCTACAGTTCCTGGATGAGTGGGTTCCTAATGAAAACAGGCAAGCTGTCACATGTCCAATAGTATTTGGACATTTGGACATTTACACTATACAGTGGTATGATTAGGGCCAGCCATGAACCAGATGTTACTAAGTTTTTATATAAAAACCCTTCAAACATTTTAATTTGACTTTAACAGACGACTTTATACATGAACTCTACTGTTTCGCTTCGGCTTGCTCTTTGGGGGTTTAAAGGCTTTTCATTCTGTAAAGCTGCTTTGTGACAATGTACTGTTGTAAAAAGCGCTATATAAATAAATTACTTGAACTTGAACTTGTTTCCTGTTTCCTGTCTCTCGGCGGTTCATCACCATAGCAACGCGCAATTATAAAACCAAAAATATAATCTTAAGCCTCTGAAGTGTATTTTCTCACTTCTTGCTCATGTTCCGATTTTATTTTTTAATAGCTTGCTGTTAGGAACTTGTACGTTGCAGATTCATGTTTTATGTGAAGTAACTTTACCTTTTCTAAGCGATCAAATTTAAATTTTATCTGCACATGCATCAGTTATTTTCGGGAAACAATGCCAGCTCTGTTAAATCTTCCCTAACTCAATTATACCCAGGCTCTGCTGCCCCCCCCCCCCGCCACACAGAACAGGTGAGGTCGGTGTTCAGGTGCATCAGCTTTCTCTGAACATTAAAAACTCAAGAGGAAGAGCGATGAAGCTCGTGGTTCTGTGTGAGTATCAGTTCTGCGTTTTGTTATTATTATTATTATTATTATTTTATAATAAATAATAAATAAATATATCAATTATATATTTTTTTTATAAATTTACATTTATCTGATTTAAAACTCTCGGTTTTGTTTGTTTTCTCCACCAGGGGCTGCAGTGCTTCTCATGACGTACATGAACACAACCTCCGCTCAAACCAGTAAGAAAAACGACTTAAAAATGTTAAATAACGTTTATAAACCTGGATATTTAATGTTATTACGACATCAAGCATAGAATCTGAAGTGGGTCGGACTGTCGAACTCGGTCCTGTGACGGTCAGAACTTTAGGAATCCATCAGCTCAGGTCCGTTATCAGGTTCTTGAGTTCCTAAAGTTCTGCCATCCACTGGACCACGTCAGGAACGTCCACATTAGAGTCTAACACACTTCGTGTTCTATGTTTGTTGTTGTGGAGCTTCGTGATAATCAATCAACAGTGTGAAGTGTTAAAACCCACGTTATTAATATATTTAATAAATCGAATACTATAGAAACGAATAGGTTGTGAGACTTGATTTTCGAGTTGAGTTTCTAATCAGCTCAACTAATTAATAAAGCTTTTTTTTTTTAACCGTAATTCAAACAAAGCAGCTTTTCAAAAATACAATTTAATTCCACCGTTGCTCAAAATAAATAATAAATAAAATGCACAGAAATTCAGGACAAGTTCATTAACAAATATTCATTTTATTAACTGTTAATATTTGTTAATTTTTATTACAAGCTGTAAAAGATCAAGAATGACGTACAGTACCGGTGATGACGGTGAACACAGAAGTATTTAAATGGATTCACTCTCAAACTTGAATCTTTTTTCTATTATCTAAACTCTGCTGCGATAGAACGAACTCTGTGGGATTTTAGTGATTGTTTTTATTTCTCAGATTATTGTACAAATTATTCAACCCTGAATAACTTCTGGAGGAACCCTGGCTTCTTCGCGAACATGACCGATAAGACTGACAAGAGCCTTCATGACGGTTGGTATAACTTCGCGGGGGTCGGTGGAGATCAGTTGGTCTCCTTTGCACTAAGCAACCTGACGGTTTACAATAATGGCAGCAACTCGAACAGTCCTCTCATCAACCTCACACAATGTGATAAAATAAAGCTCACAAACATCTCGGTGACGGACTGTGGGAACGGAGTGGTCATTTACTACCTGCGTCCAATCAGTGGAGTGTACTTCACACGTGAGTCAAAGGTCTTTTGGGTGGTGATCATGATAAAAAAGTGGAATGGATTCATCTGTCATCCGTTTCTCTCCAGGCCATTCCTCCTGCCAACCCTCCTCCTGTGGTGTGAGCGCCAGCTGTGGTCGTGTTTACGGCAGCTGTATGTGTAAACCTGGATTCACTACAAATAAAACATCTGACCAGGGGGACAGCGCGTGTACAGGTTGGAAAAAAAAAAACTTTAAAAGAATCTCCAGAACAGCCAATCAGAGGATACGGGATAAGTTACATTACTGAAATGGTTCCTAGTGCACAGTGTAGCTCATCATTTTTGGTTTTAGAGTTATGTGTTTTGAATAATAAAACCCACATATGTGAAATATATTATTAAATTAATTGAGAAATGAGTTTCATCAAAAAGTTCGGGCAAAAGGCAAAAAAGGTACCACATACTGTTCTGTATGGTTCCATAAATATTTAAATTCAGAAGAAACTGCTGTGAATAAGAACAAAGACCGCTATTACAAAGGTCATAATGCATCTTTAAATTAATTTTAGTTTATATATATATATATATATATATATATATATATATATATATATATATATATATATATATATATATATATATATATATATATATATACTGTATATATTATTTTGAATCTTTATTTGCTTTTTTGCAGTTGTTGATGTACCTACTGGTTGTAAGGTATGTTTGTACATCTTTTAATAAATGTCTTTGTGGATGATCTTCAGATAGCATTATATTTATTATATTATATAAGTGTTATGTTCCACAAACAGAGAATCTGATTTCGTGTCGTTTTCCAGCTGTTTCCAGTTTTTGGAAGTTCTGAATGTGGACTGTATAAAAGTCCATGACTTATTAATGAACGAGCAATCGTTCTTGTTTTTCAATTTCGATAACACAACCTTTTAAAATGAATCGGCGCTTTATTTCAACTGAATCCCAATGAAGGGGTTTGGCTCCCAGATTCACCCTGAAGATGTCCTGATAATTCTCAGTTCTGAGCCGCGTTATGGTGAGATAATATGGTAATGGTATTCACAGAGATTGTGTTGTGTGTGTGTGCGTGTGTGTGTGTGTGTGTGTGTGTGTGTGTGTGTGTGTGTGTGTGTGTGTGTGTGTGTGTGTGTGTGTGTGTGTGTGTGTGTTGTTTTAGAATACATCATGCTTAGATAATATCCTGGACCAACTTTTAAATTCAACTGTTAACCTGAGCCCAGAGGTGAGACACCCAACATATATTCTGAAATGTGTGTGTTGGTGTTGAGGTGTGTGTTGGTGTTGAGGTGTGTGTTTGATTGATGTCTCTCTGGATGTTGAGTAGGTTGCAAAAACCATATTAGGCTCAGTGATGGAAGCCGCCCTTAATGCGACTATGCCCAATGACTCGAAGAGTCTGTCATCATTTGGAAACAATTTATTGAAGTTAAATGAAAATCTGGTGTCTGCAATGGTTACCAGGACAGAAACCGTCTCCACAGCAAAGGTTTCACTGCCAAATTTAGGTACTAAACAGCTACAGTTCCACTACAGAACTACATCATACACAATATATTATTATTTCAGTACGATCTTTTATGTTTAATCAGGTTTAAAGTCTTTAATATTCTCTTCACTCATTATTTTTTCCAGAGGTTCAAGCTCTCGGGATCGGACCGAGCGCCTCCCAGAGGGATGTCCAGCCTCTCAGAACCGAAAATGCAGTTGCAGAAATAGATCTTATTGGGATTTCTAAAAACAACAAAGGTACAGTGTTAGTTCTCGTTACATCAGATATAACTAATCATTAAAGCTGTTGAGGTTGTAATGTAAAAAAAAAAAAATTACTAAACCTAACTGAAGCCTTACCTCATACACACCTTACATAATCAACCACTGACTGCCCTCTGCCTGCAGAACCTAGAAACACTCAATGCAAATCACATGTATTTTATCAGAGATGCTGAACTTTAGACTAAGTATTGGACACCGTCACAGTCTGGACGCGTGGGATACATTGTTATTGATGAAGTTATTGATGACGGTTCACCACCGTCCCTTCCAGATTCACCGCCATGCCACCGTCCCGCATCCCACTCCTCTCCTGTTCCTCGTTCTGTCTCTCACCGTTTTAATTAGAACTTTAATGGAAACTTCAGCCGGTGTGATGCTCACCTTCTTTGGCTGACATTCGATCGTCCACACCGCCAGAGTATTATGAGACGTTTAACAGACACATGTCTTCATATTTATAATAACGTAATAACTTTTTAAAAAAAAACAAAAGCTCCACATGCAGATATCCGTCTTTTATGGCGTCTCTCTCTCACGTCCAGCTGTCATTTAAACTTTAGGATACGCAGCTGCGGCATTCATGGTTTTCAAAGACATGGAGAGAATTCTGAAGGCCGACTTCTTTAATGGAAGTAACGAGACTGAAAAGGTCATGATGAGCAAAGTGGTGTCAGCTACGCTTCCCGGAACCAACAACACCAACCTGACCAAACCCGTGAACTTCACCCTCCAGCACGTCGACGTGAGTCTGTGAGTCATCGACACGAGTCAGAGTTCCAATCCATCTTCAGAACAACTGACGCTTTTTCCTTTTGAACCTTCCAGAGCTGGAACCCTGAGGGAAACATCTCCTGTGTGTACTGGGTGGTGAACCAATGGGTTGAAGAAGGTTGTTCCGCTTCAGGTAACAGCAGCCACACCGTCTGCTCATGTGAACACTTGTCCACGTTTGCGGTCATCATGCAAATTGAACCGAATGCTAGAGCGGAGGTAAGAACTCTCAACTCTCTACGTTTAAGAACGTGGTGAGCGGTCAGCTGTCTGTAAACTAACCAAACCCCTGACCATCTGATCTGCAGTCCGACAGCGTGATGTACGACCTGGTGGTCATCGTGGGCCTGGTGTTCCTCGTCCTATCCATCCTGGTCTTCTCCGTTTACCCTCAGAAACACAAAGTGATCAACGTGGCTCTGATCAACTTGTGCTTGAGCTTGTTTCTGGCTCAGTTCGTGTTTCTGCTCACACAGAAACTCCTGAGAACCGTCAAGAACGTCCACGTGAGTACGGCTGTCTTATCACCTGCAGACCACCTGACACAGAGCTCCTGTAGAAGGACGTCATAACGAAACAGCGTTTCTCACAGTGGGGGGGGGCGTGCATATCACACCTGTCAATAAGTATTTAATGGCTTTAAAAACTTCTAATGCAGGAATGTGGTGGGAGCTTCAGGTTTCATCTGTGAAATCATGTTTTGTGGACGAATCTCAAGTTCCTTAAAGTAACTGCTCTAAAAATTCACTTTTCATGAATGTGTACGTTACACAAGAGTTTGTTCTGTTTCCTGTGCAGATGTGTGCAGCCATGGCCGGGATCTTGCACTTCCTGTTCATGTCGGCGTTTGTGTGGATGATGATCGAAGCCGTTCTTCTCTACATCTATGTGAAGAACATTTTAACGGTGAGGTTGAAGCAGAACGAGGTGCTGGACTGGAAATGGCTGATGGTGGTGGGGTACGTCGTCCCGCTGGCTTTGGTGGGGGTTTCGTCTGGACTGTTTCCCGGTGGATACGGAGACGAACACAGGTGCGTCTCAGAGGAACGTCCTTCTTCTTTTTGCCGACGGTGCGATCCTCACGAGCTGTGTGTGTCCTCTGTGCAGCTGCTGGATTAAGACTGATGACGGTTACATCTGGAGCTTTCTGGGTCCTGTGTGTGTCATTCTGGCTGTGAGTTCCGATGCATCCGTCACTCGCGTTACTCTGAGGTTGTCCTGGGCTTAAGTCGGGGGTCAACACAGTGGACCAACCGCAGAGCATTTACAACCAAGAACCACTGATTCTGTTCTGTTGGGTTTTCCTCTACAGTTCAATCTGATCCTCTGCGGTCTGATCTTCGTTAGTCTGAGACGCAGTATCGTGAGTCTGGACAAGAACGTCACCCGTTTAAAGGAGACCCGGTACCACAGCGCTTTTCAGATCTGGAGATCCTGATCTGTAGACCGTCTGCATTACAGCGCTGTGTTTCTGCCCGCAGAACCCTGGTGTTCAAAACTCTGCTCCAGTTCGTTATTCTGGGATGTCCCTGGATCCTGGGCTTCTTCGTCCGCTACAGTGACATCCTGATGACTCTCTTTGTGATCATTAACTCCCAACAGGGGACCTTCATCTTCATCGTCCACTGTCTGCTCAACGAAGAGGTAAATCATCACACCCTCTGTTTTATGAATATACGCGTGCTTTGTTAGAATCAAGTGAATCAAATGGAAGTCATGAATCTCTCAGGATAGCGAATCGATAGCAGTACGTCCATGTGCATTGGGATTTGTATTTTCAGGTAAGGCAGCAGATCAGGAAATGGTTAAACAGACGCAACTACCCCGGGATGATGGAATTAACAAGGACCTCCTGCGAATGAATCAAGTAAAGTCAGCACTTTAACTCGTCCATGTTCAGAACCAACCGATTTAATGAAATGTTCCTTTGTTTTCATTTGATTTCTTTTATTGTTTTTTCAATTGTACTAATTTATTACTTTTTTTCATTGAAATACATCTTATCTTGTAACATCGTCAAGGACCGATAATGACATGATCTGTCATGTACAATAAAAATGGATTAAAGAAGATTATTTAGCATTTGAAGTTACTTATATTTATTTATTTTGACAGACAGATGATGTCACGTGAATGTCACAAAAAAATTATGGAGCTGATTTTTGTAATGTTTAAAGTAAAAGTTCTTGGTTTGGTTATCTGGACTTTAATTACAGACGTGAGCCTCACTGAGGTCCAATCAGAACATCCCAATTAAAAATCACTAATTAATCTTAAAAAAAAAAATCCAAAGCAAACATTAAAACTCAGAACCAAGTTACAATTTTGAATATCTCGATATTTATCGATTGGTTATTAAACAGTAATATCCGTTTAAAAATAATCAGACAGCCGTATTTAGCATTTTGGACTGTTGAATATAAATTTTATTTTATCTTATCTTTTTGCATAACTATTTTGTAAATCCAATTTTTTGCTTTCTGTGGAGATTTCGGAAAAGAATTTCACTGCTGGCTGTACCGTGTATAACTACTCATGTGACAATTTGATTTGATTTGATGATATGTAGTTCTACAACCTTTAAGATGATCACTTTTTAGTTTTCTACAACCTTTAAAATGTTTTGAAACTCTGTTGCGCATAATAATTCGGAACAGTGACTTTTTGTTCAATAAAATTTGATTTTTACTCCAATGGTTATTGACTTGTTTTATACCGACTGTCATTTGCATAGACCATTTAGAAAAATCTGAGAAAAATATAATTTGCATAATAATTTGGAACGGTTTGTAAGGTGAAGGTCTGTGTGACTGATGAGTTTTGGTCGTTTTCTCTTCGTCATCAATAATGTATTTATTAATGTATTAATTAATGTATTTAATGTATTAAAAAATAATACGACGAAATTCACCACGTCTGTCAGAGTACAACCTCATGACCCGTCACTTAAAACCCCATTCTGCTCTCTCTCTCTCTCTCTCTCTCTCTCGCTCTCTCTCTCTCTGTCTCTCTCTCTGTGTGTGTGTGTCTCTCTCTCTCTCTCTCTCTCTCTCTCTCAGAACTAACTTACTGTCTCAGGCACCAAATGTTCCACAAAAATAGGAGCTTTATCAGAAAACACCCGTTGATGACGTGCAAATATAGCGGAAGGTGCAATTACTCTCTACCGCAGACAGAGTGCGCTGTGGAGTGTCAGCCATGCTGTAGTACTGGTTCACTACTTAGTACATGAACCTTTATAGTTCCTGAAACTGTTCCTTTTTATTTGGTTTGTTCTCACTGCATGCATTGGGGAGGACTGTGGTTTCTTGGATACACTTTTGTTCAATAGGAACCCCGCGTGGTTCTAAGAATTCGGAGCTTCGTATCAGACACTAAAGCCACACATTTGACTTCGCTTTGCTGATTTATCTGTAAGATATGCAAAGATTGTTCCAGCTCACCTTTTTTATAAGATCTGCCTTTGTTCACCAGTCGTTTGATGTCATGTGGTATCGATATTTCTGTTTCTTGTCCTTCACCATAGCAACAAGCAATAAATAAATATTGTCTCCATCCTATAAATTGTATTAATTGTTGACTTGCCGTTAGGATCGTTACAAGATTCAGATTCAGGTTCTCTGAACGATATTATAACTTTTTTGAACTATTAAAATTTTAATTTATCTGCACATGCATCAGTTACCTTCAGGAAACAATGCCAGCTCTGTTAAATCTGCCCCAACTCAAATGTACCCCCCCCCCCCCCCTTCGTACACACACACACACACACACACACACACAGAACAGGTGAGGACGGTGTTCAGGTGCATCACCTTTCTCTGAACATCACATTAAAAACTCAAGAGGAAGAGCGATGAAGCTCGTGCTTCTGTGTGAGTATCAGTTCTGTGTTTTAAATAAGAATTAAATTTATCTGGACTTTTAAACTCTCAGTTTTGTTTGTTTTCTCCACCAGGGGCTGCGGTGCTTCTAATGACGGACATGAACACAACCTCCGCTCAAAACAGTAAGAAAAAAAAGATTATAAATACTGTGATAACATTTTACATTAATAAGCTCAGTGGTGAGGGTGTTGGGTTATCAATCAGAAGGTTGGGGGTTCAAATCCCAGGTCCACTGAAGTTACCAGTGTGGGTCCTTGAGCAATGAGGGTCCCTTAACCCTCATTGCTGCAGGGATGTTGTGATGAACCCTGTGCTCACCTTGTAAGTTGCTTTGGATAAAAGTGTCCAATAAATGACCAAAATGTAAATGTAATGTAATCTACAGTCAGTCAGAGAAACCAGGTCCGGTACTAATAATAACGTTTCTGAAATGATAGTGAACAATCTACTTTACTAAAACTAAAAAACTTTTTAAAAATTATTTTAAATATATTTTAAGTATTTATGAGGATAAATCTAAATGTTTTAAATATTAGTTAATTTATAAATGCATATTTACGCAACTTAATAAAGTTGCGACAAAAGGCAAAATAATACTAAAAAGGTTCAACGCTGTTCTAAATGGTTCCATTAATATTTAAATGTAAGAAGAATGGTGATTAAGATTTACTATATACACATAAAAGAATGACTTTTATTTTAGGATCCAATTCATGGATTTAAACTTAAAACGTGTTTTTTTGGACCTGGATTATATTTGTACCATTTGTACCTTAAGATTGTTGTAGTTTAAACTGTGTGCTATGAAGTTTGAAATGTTAGATACTCATTATTTAAATTTAAGTTATATTTAAATCTTATTTTTCCTTTTTTTTTTTTTTTTAGACATTTCAGTGATTGACGAGTGGCAGGTTATTGATTGTGTGCTATGTTTACTCTTTTTCAATAAAAGTCTCTGTGGATGATCTTTAGATAACATTATATTTGGAGACTCTGAAGTCGTGTTGTTTTAAAGCTGTTTCAGTTTTTTCAGAATTTAGTTTTTAGTAAAAAATTTTCTGAAGTTCTGGATGTTGATTGAATTAAAGTCAATGCCTTATTAATTAATTAATCTGAAACAGGTTTTGTTTGTTTGTTTCTTTTGATTCAGCACTTTATTTTGTCTGATCTTCAGGCTAGCTCTGTGTGTGTGTGTGTGTGTGTGTGTGTGTGTGTGTGTGTGTGTGTGTGTGTGTGTGTGTGTGTGTGTGTGTGTGTGTGTGTGTTTTTTTTCTTTCAGAATGAATCATGCATTGGAATATCATTAAAGGTAAACCAAACTCTGGTATCTACAATGGTTCCCGAGACAGAAAACATCTCCACAGCAGAGATTCCACCGCCAAGTTCAGGTACTAAACAGTTCCACCACAGCACTACTGTCATACACAACATTTAATTTAGTATGCTCAATACCTTTAGAACACAAAGCAAAGTCAGACAAAGGGTTCTGGATTCTGTTCTGAATGGTTCCACAAATATTTAAATTTAAGTAGTATATATAGATATTTATATTTGTAGCTTTAGTTCCATAAGATTTCTGTAGTTTATTATTAAACTGTACTATTAAGTTTAAAATGTTAGAAACTCACTGATGTGAATCAGAAAGATGAGAAATTTAAATCAGTATAAATCTTTTTAAAAAAATTTTTGCTTTCATATATAAATATTTAAATCTTTATTTTTCAGGAATTATGTTTAACGATTCCATATTTATTGATTGTAAGGTATGTTTATATTTTTGTGGATGATCTTCAGATAACATTATATTTATTTTATTATATAAGATTGTATTCCACAAACAGAGTGTGTGTGTGTGTGTGTGTGTGTGTGTGTGTGTGTGTGTGTGTGTGTGTGTGTGTGTGTGTGTGTTTTCTTTCAGAATGAATCATGCATTGGACTATCAAATTTTTCAGATATAGTAAAACAGTCCAGTGTAAGACACCCATAATATATTCTGAAATGTGTGTGTTGGTGTTATGGTGTGTGTTGGTGTTATGGTGTGTGTTGGTGTTATGGTGTGTGTTGGTGTTGAGGTGTGTGTTGGTGTTGAGGTGTGTGTTGGTGTTGAGGTGTGTGTTGGTGTTGAGGTGTGTGTTGGTGTTATGGTGTGTGTTGATGTGTTGGTGTTGAGGTGTGTGTTGATGTTATGGTGTGTGTTGGTGTTGAGGTGTGTGTTGGTGTTATGGTGTGTGTTGGTGTTGAGGTGTGTGTTGGTGTTATGGTGTGTGTTGATGTGTTGGTGTTGAGGTGTGTGTTTAATTGTTGTCTCTCTGGATGTTGAGTAGGATGTGGACTCGAGCACAATGATGGACCCCATGCTTGATACAGCGATTCCTACAGACTTAGAGAGTGTGTCAGCCTTAATAAATAATTCAGAAACCGTCTCCACGGAGATTCCACCTCCAAGTTCAGGTACTAAACAGTTCCACCACAGCACTGTCATACACAACATTTAATATATTTAATAATAAATACCTACGATACATAAAACAATAGAACAAAAGGCAAAGTAAGCCAAAGGGTTCTAGTTTCTGTTCTGAATGGTTCCACAAATATTTAATTTGATAAGGACGACCATTAAGATATAAAGTGTTCTCAAAAAAGCATGGTTTTTATTTATCATTAATTTTATTAACTGATTTAAACTCTGAACCACATTCTTTAAAAAAAACAGTCAATTGAACATTATATATATATATATATATATATATATATATATATATATATATATATATATATATATATATATATATATATATATATATATATATGTGTGTATATATATATATATTTGTAGCTATAGTATAAGATTTCTGTAGTTACCTCATGGATATAAATGGAAATGACAACTGTTATAAAGATCATGATAAATATTTTTAATTATTTTTAACAGTTAATTATTTTAAATGTATTATTTTAAATCTTAATTTCCTTTTTTCAGTTATTGATATACCAAGTGGAGGGTCAACGGTGAGACACACATCATATAATCTGAAATGTGTGTGTTGGTCTTGTATGTTTGATTGACGTATCTCTCTGGATGTTTTGTAGAATGTGAACTCAATGGGGAGCTCAGTGAACAGACCTGCCTCTAATATATATATTTCCAACTCGAATATTGTGTCAGCCTCAGTAAATAAGTCAAATTCGAAGAATAATTCATTAAAGGTAAATCAAACTCTGGTATCTACAATTGTTCCAAAGACAGAAAACATCTCCACAGCAGAGATTCCCTCGCCAAGTTCAGGTACTAAACAGTTCCACCACAGCACTGCTGTAATTTAATTTAATTTAATTTAATTTAATTTAATTTAATTTAATTTAATTTAATTTAATTTAATTTAATTTAATTTAATTTAATTTAATTTAATTTAATTTAATTTAATTTAATTTAATTTAATTTAATTTAATTTAATTTAATTTGCTCAATACCTTTAGAACACAAAGCAAAGTCAGACAAAGGGTTCTGGATTCTGTTCTGAATGGTTCCACAAATATTTAAATTTAAGTAGTATATATAGATATTTATATTTGTAGCTTTAGTTCCATAAGATTTCTGTAGTTTATTAGTAAACTGTGCTATTAAGTTTAAAATGTTAGAAACTCACTGATGTGAGTCAGAACGATGAGAGATTTAAATTAGTATAAATCTTTTAAATATTTTTTTGCTTTCATATATAAATATTTTAATCTTCACACCCTCTGTTTTATGAATATACGCGTGCTTTGTTAAGTTTTACAATTAAAACAACTAAAGCTTCATCAATCCTCAAAATGAAGGACACATCAGACTCTGGACAACGTTGTACCGCTTCTGAAAACTGGTGCAAAATGGGGCTCAGAGAGGTTGGGATCCAGTGCAGACGTACGGCTTCACATTTCAGTAAATTTAAATATTGTGTAAAATATTGTGAAGAATCAAGTGACTCGAGTGGGAGTCACGACTCTCTCAGGACAGCGAATCGATAGCATATTGTACACATAGAGACAGGACATGATCCTAAAGCGGTCCATTCATGTGCATTGGGTTTTGTTCTTTCAGGTCAAGCAGCAGGTCAGGAAATGGTTGAACAAACGTTCTCACGGGAAGCTGGATTTTCACAAAGAGGTCCAGCGAATGAATCGAGTAAAGTGCATATGACACCGAGATCCACTGACACACCCAATCTGTTTAGTCAGCATCTTTTACTCATCCACGTTCAGAACCAACTGATTTACTTTTATTCAATTTATATTGTACTCATTTCTTCCGTTTTTCTTTTTTTTTTTTAATGAAATCCATTTTCTAAAGTCATGTACAATAAAAAATCAATTAAAGACAACTCATTTAAAGTTACTTATATTTATTCATTCTTACAGACTGCTGATTAAGATTTATACATTAATGCAGTGGTTCTTAAAATGTGGAAAGCCAGATAATGGTATGGATTATATTTACCGATATATTTTATAAACTGCGTTCTGTAGTTTGGCCACTAGATGGCGATTGATCGTTAGAGAAACCGGAAACATGATCAGCGTTCCCTTTAAAACTCGGACTAGATTACGTCACAAAAGTCCCGTTTGTTAGCGTTTTTGTTTTCAATTTTTCCATTTATAAATCAAACCTTATTTTTTATTATAGAGTTTATTATAGTTATTTTATTTTCCTCTATTAGTAAATCTGCCGCTGGCACTGAGTCACAGACATCCGTACACTTACACACACTTTACACACGCAATTTACAGCTTCAGTTCAGGTCTGCGTTCCCAGAGAATTATAAAAACCTGACTTTAAGAACGACGGTGTTTGGGTTCTTCGTTCAGGTTCTAGTTAAAGTTAATACATTCCGATAAACACCTCGACATTCTGAGATGTTCTGGTTCTCTCTGGTCTGGCAGCTGGTCATGCTTTCATAAACCCCCGAATTCTAAAGAAAAGAGAAAAGCTTTCAATGTTTACTGTGAATTTAGCAAAACATGTGACTCTAAATGACCAGATGTATGTGGACATCCTTAATGACTGGATTCAGGGTTCAGTCACCCAACCGAAGCCTGTTTTTTAATTTTTATTTTTATTTTAAATGTTTTTATGTTTTATTAACAGAATTCTCCAGTGGAGGTGATGTGTACGGATGGGGGGGGGGGGGGGGGGGGGGGGGGGGGGGGGGGGGGGGGGGGGTGGGGGGCTGTGGGGGGGGGGGGGGGGGGGGGGGGGGGGGGGGGGGGGGGGGGGGGGGGGGGGGAGCTGTCATAGTCAGACTTACAAAGTCTATTCTTAAGTGAATGTTAATGTTTTTAAAATACTCTACAGGCATTAAGAATAAGGATGTCCACATACTTTAGTCATGTAGTGTAGGTTCCATTTCAGTTTTAATACTAACCTCTCCATCAGCGTCCGGCAGAACTTGTTGTCCTTCAGTCAAAAAAAAAAATAATAATAATCAGTTAAGAAAAAAAAAACACAGACACACACTATATGGGGCAATTTAGAGCATTCAATTGACCTAGAATCCATGTTTTTGTACTTTGGGAGGAAACCCATGCGGACACGGTGAGAACATGCAAACCACCCAGATTGCGATTCGAACAACGCTGAGAGGAGAACATGCCAACCACTAAGACGTGTCACTGAGTTTAAATAAGAATATAATATAATAATAATAATAATAATAATAATGAAATAAATCCAGTATCCAGTGTTTTACCTTTGGACTTGATTTTGAAGTAAGCCATCATAAGGACCGCCCCCATTAACAACATCAAAGCAACGACGATGATCACCGGCACCAGCACGTCTGAAACACATACACACCACTTTAAACCCCGTGTTTATTTTTGTGTTTGGACCCTGGATTCGAACCTTACCTGGACTCTGTCCTTCAGTGATCGGTACAGCAGGAGCTGCAACAAAAGAACATGATCGGTCACATACTGGATGCATCTTAACGGGGGGGGGGGGGGGGGGGGGGAGTGGGAGCAGGTACCTGTATTTGCAGATGTTCTGATGGGCGGAGTCGAGGAGGTGGAACGTGATGGCGTTCTCTCAGGTGGAGCTGGAACGCAGATACAGTGGCTTCATATTTATTCAACCTGATTGATTTCGTCTCTATTTAATGTCTCTGAACTTAATAAACCCCACAGTAGAATAAAAGTCCCAATGGTGACGATTATGTTTAATATTAAGCTTTTATTAATATAATTATATTAAGATTTTAAAAACGTACATCAATAATGTTATGTGTTAATATAATTTAAAATAATGCAAAGGTTTAAAAACTCAATGGAATTAAGAATTATAGGACAATTATTTTTTGTATGCGTGTTTGGGACCCAAATTAATGAAAAGTAATAATTTTATGATAATAAATAAACAGTATCTAGTATTTCACTAAAATGGATGGATAATATTTCACACAACCCAAACATGAATCTGGGTTAAACTGACCCATGGCAAAATAAGAGGGTTAATGTCTTTATTAATTGATGATGATGTTGATGATGATGATGATGATGATGATGATGATGATGATGATGGTGGCGGTGTGCACTCTGACAGTCTGATCGCTCACCTGTTTCAACCTGCAGTTGAACTTTTTTGTAATAATCAGGCAGAAGTCGAGGTTGCTTTATTGCACACCAGTACGTCCCCGTGTCCTCTGTCCTGAGGTCAGTGATGGTGAAGATGAAGACCCTGGCCGTGCGGTTGTCGTACAGGGAGAACCTGCTGTCGTTGGGAGCCGCGTCCGACCGAACGGGGATGTCTTTAGGTCTGAAAATGGAGCAGTCCCCTCTGCACAGGTACTTAATTTTCTCATCATACTTGTTTTCTTGAGAATTCGAGTAGTCACATTTTATCTGGACTGACCCCCCCGTGGTCCCGGTCACAGTCGTTTTGTCATCACTTCCGGTGACGGCTGGACAGAGATCAGAGGAACGAATTTATCACATAACCAAACGACTGTGTAAATCTAAAATCAATACAGACTTTAGACAAATTACAAAATACTAAAAATTAAAGGACTGTGCCCAACAATCAAGTTGGGATGATTGTAAATCCATCCATCCATTATCTTCCACTTTATCCTCTATTAGGGTTGGGGGGGGGGGGGGGGGTTCCCCATGCCCATCCAGGGGAGAACGTTTCGGGCGCTGGGCAGATACACCAGGACAGGACGCCAATCTATCACTGAACACACACTCACACTCTATATGGTGCAATTTGGAGAACTCAATTGACCTTGATCCATATTTTTGGACTGTGGGAGGAAACCGGAGAACCTGGAGGAAACCACGCAGACACGGGGAGAACATGGAAACTCCACCCAGATGGGGATTCGAACCGGGAATCCCTAGTGCTGAGAGGAGAACATGCTAAACCACTAAGCCACCGTGCCGCCCCGATTGTAAGTCGCTTTGGATAAATGACCAAATGTAAACGTCTAAAACTTCTTTATAAAAATATTTTGTTGGAGTTGATTCCTAAATCAGTAAACTGTTCTGTAAATTTCTCGATTTTGGAGATTTGTTGCTGACAGAAGGCTCTGGTTTTGATGTTTCAGCTCTTCAGATGGATGGATGGATGGAGGCCTTGTTTGACACCACGTCCCCACCCAATCACCCATCAGGGATTTACCGTTAACTCTGCGGATGGTTAGCCACGTCCTCGGAGGTAAAATCATCACGTACTCTGTTCCTAATTTTGATCGACCCAGATCCCCATAACTCACGAGAAGTGAAAACGCAGGGGAATTTGAGGATTCCAATTCCAAACATCAAAACATCAAGAACAGAGTTACGTTTATCACACGGAACGGACCCTCAGCTGGACACCGTCAGGGTTCAGGGTTCGAGCCTCGGTTTCATCAACGGATCGTTTAAATATTTCAGCTTCCAATAAGCCCCGCTTTGAATAAACAGTTTAGGAAAGGCCCTTAAGTGACCTCATGCAGACGAAACATGTTTTTAAAAATTGGGTCGTATTGGAATGCTGATTGTGAGCCATCTTTTCTCAATCAACATTAATGACTGGCATTTTTCTACAAACTTTATATTAATGCCCATTTGAAATCGACCAGGGCAGCACGGTGGCTTTGTGGTTTAGTATGTTCTCCTCTCAGCACTAGGGATTCCCGGTTCGAATCCCCATCTGGGTAGAGTTTCCATGTTCTCCCAGTGTCCTCGTGGGTTTCCTCTGGGTTCTCCGGTTTCCCTCCACAGTCCAAAAACATGGATCAAGGTCAATTGAGTTCACCAAATTGCCCCATATACAGTGTGTCTGTGTGTGTGAGTGTGTGCCCAGCGATAGATTGCCCCCCTGTCCTGGGTGTATCTGCCCAGCGCACGAAACGTTCTCCCCTGGATGGGCATGGGGAACCCCCCCCACCCTAATAGAGGATAAAGCGGAAGATGATGGATGGATGAAATCAACCAGATGGGCACATGTATTGGGACACCTTCATTAAACCTATGATAACATCACTTTACATCCAACGCGAATTACAAAGTAAACACAGGGTCGGCCCCGGCACCCTGGAGCAATCAGGGTTAGAGGTCTTGCTCAATGACCCATATTGGTAACTTCAGTCCACCTGGGATTTGAACCCACGACCTTCTGATTGATAACCCAACATTTCACCCACTGAGCTACCACACCTTCAGGTTGTTCCATCTTCGCAGCTATAACAGCTTTCGCTCTGCTGGGAAGGTTTCCTACATGATTTTGTTGATGAGTGTATCTCAGCCAATCGTTTGTGAGATCAGACACTGATGTCGCTCTCAATCACCATTCTAATTCATCTCATGGACGGTCGAGGTCAGTCCGGTTTGTCCACACCAGACCGACCAAACCATGTCTTTATGGACCTCGCTTTGCATCCAGGGGCTTTGATGTGCTGGAGCATTAAAGGGCCTTCCCCAAACTGTTCCCACAAAAAAAGATCCAATAAAGAGGTGTGTCCCCTTGCTTCTGTCCATCCTGTGTATACAGTCAGTGCGTCTTACCTGAGATGAGACTGAGATCGATGATGATGATGATGATGAAGAGAGAGTGAAGGATCTTCATCCTCAAGCTTCGGATCGATGTTGTTGTTCTGTCTCCAGTGAAGTTGCAGAGTTGCTGCTTCCTCTCCGTCCTGATAATGAACTGATCAGGTCCACTTCCTGTTTCAGCTCCTGGGAAGTCAACCACTCAGCTGTGAGGAACGTTCAGGGGACCACAGGAGGCGGAGCCGCACCCTCAATCCAAAAAGCATCAGCTGCGGTTCAACCAGCGGTACGACCGCCAGACACTGAAACAGGAACCGTGACCCCGACGGCTCACCATCAGCCACAGCAGACGGCATGCTGCCCTCAGAATCAAACATCTAACGGGTCCACCTGTCCCCAAACACATCTGCTTCACATCTGGTAGGGGTTCTGACAGAGCGTGGATCATGGTCATTGCTCCAACACTGTGTTCCGACCCCAACCATCCATCCATTATCTTCCGCTTTATCCTCTATTAGGGTCGCGGGGGGGGGGGGGGGGGGGGGGGGTGGATGTTCCCCATGCCCATCCAGTGGAGAACGTTTCGGGCGCTGGGCAGATACACCCAGGACAGGGCGCCAATCTATCGCTGGGCACACACTCACTCACACACACACACACACACACACACACACACACACACACACACACACACTCTATATGGGGCAATTTGGAGAACTCAATTGACTTGATCCATGTTTTTGGACTGTGGGAGGAAACCGGAGAACCCGGAGGAAACCCACGCGGACACGGGGAGTGGGGAGAACATGCATACTCCACCCAGATGGGAATTAGAAGCGGGAATCCCTAGCGCTGAGAGGCGAACGTGCCAACCACTAAGCCAAAGTGCTGCCCGACCCCAACCATGTTGAGATATTTGTAAGTCTTTTTGGATAAAAGTGTCTGCTTTTATGACCAAATGTATCTTTTTTTTTTTGTTTGTTAACATCCTTCGTGTTACTAAATCAAATCCAGTAGCTGCTGTTAATAGTTACTGCCTCGTGACTCTGGTGGCGTTCCATAACGAGTGAGACAAGTTTACGGTTGGTTCCTTTTGGCTTTCCATACAAAAATACTTCACGTTCTCTCACACTTTTGCAGAAGTGAGAGAGGTCGGAGGTTCTAACGGTTTGGTTCTCTAATGAACATGGATGAAGTTTCGTAGAACAAACGAGAGATCTCAGAACCTCCAGATGCACAATGTTTCCACACGGTGAGAGAACGCGTTTACCATTCTCACTCTGTTTGTTTAGTAATAATTTAATTATTATAATTTTAACTAAACTTGGTGAACTTAATAGGGTTTAGAACGGAATCTTTCAGAACATCTCACATCAGAATGATGGAATAATCATCCTGGTCGGTTTAGTAATGAAGCACTTGGTAGGCAGCACTTGGTAGGCAGCCTCTTTAGTGCCCTTTGCCGGCTCTTGACTCTTGTGTGTTTTTAAAGCTTCATCGTGTGTTACATCTCAGAACTCGATACAAGCCGAACATGAGAGCACCGTCATCGCTCCTTCAATCATCAGCAGCAGCTTCTCAGCTCCAGTTGTGATCAACATCAACGCGAACACATCTGCAGACACGACCCCAGCACCTGCTGCAGGTATCACAGTGACGTCATTGGAACGGCCACACCAGTTTATTATTCTGTATAAATTAGTCGCTTATTTAACTGTTGAAATGTGTTGTTGGTTTCAGATAAAGTCGTTTCGAAGGATTATACAGGTAAGAGTTTTTAAGTTGTTTTTTAATTGTCCTGATTAGTGGTGGTAACGTATGACGTGGTTATTCTGTAGAACGCCACGCCTGCACAGGCCGCTCCAAAGTCCGGCAGCTTCCGAACGGCCCTTATAACGTGTATTCATAACTAAATACACCGCTTAATGTATGTAATTCCTACTTTTACCACACGATGGCACCATTCCAACAATGTCTTTGGCAGAATTATGGACGTCAGATTTTTAGAGGCCGCTAGGAGGCAGCAGAGATCTCATTAGCCTTCGATGAAAACTGACGCTCTTAAATGATGATGACGACACCATGAACGTGACAATTCAAACTTACATTGTAATACGTTAAATTGAAGATGTTCTATATAGTTTGATCAATGTTCTCTGACTCTCCAGATATGACAGATATTCTGATATGATCGGAGTTGCTGATATTCGATTAACGTTGCGATTTCATGAAGAAAAATGAAGGTCATTGAGACACTGAAAATAGTTTTTATAACAGTGCGTAATTTTTGTGGTGCAAAAACATCAGAAGGAACTATTGGCCCCCGGGCGTCTTCACTGCACCCAGTTTGGCCCTCTTTACAAATAGTTTGGACACCCCCTGATGTAAGGGTATTGAAATGTAATTAGAACGCCCCCTTGTGGACACCAGGTTCGATCGTTAGTGCAGTCTGAATGTTAATGATAATTTTTTTTGAGCACATGTGACCTTAGAAGTGAAACCTGAACTACAGCTTCTACTTTAATGTCTTTATAAATCCAGTGACGAAGTTTTTTCAGCGACTTTGTGTCTCGACTCGTTATATTCATTCTGGTTTTTTTTTCTGTGTTTTTTTAGAGGAACGTAAGCGTGCAGTTTGTGATGACTTGAAGTCGTGCACAGTAAGACAATGTGCCTTCATCTACGAGGGCACCTCCGAGAGCGGGGGCAGAATTGACCTGAGTGCCATCTACACGGAACTCTACGTAGTGGAAGGCCACACTGGAGGAGTGTGTCAGGAACACGAGGTGTGGCAGATTGAAGCCATGTCCAGGGTCACCGGCGCTGACTGTCCGCTGGAGTTCAGCAAGGTTTTTACTCAAGAGAACCAAAAGGTGGTGCTGACGCTGGGGATCGCCGGCGTGGGGAAGACGGTGTCCGTGCAGAAGTTTGCCCTTGAGTGGGCTGAGGGCAGAACCAACCAGGATCTTGACTTTGTGTTCCTCATGCCATTCAGAGATCTCAACCCGATCATGGAGGAACGGTACAGCCTGGTCCAGCTGCTCCGTTACTTCTACCACAAGCTGGACCTCAGTAGTGAGGACGTTGAGATGCTTGATGGTTGTGCCGTCATGTTTGTTTTTGATGGCCTCGATGAGTGCTGCCACGCGCTGAACTTCAAGTGGACTAAAATGGTCTACAGTGTGACCGAGGAGGCACCCGTCAGCCTGCTTCTGGTCAACATCATAACAGGAAATATACTTCCCGCCGCCCGTGTTTGGATAACCACACGGCCGGCCGCGGCCCATCAGGTCCCCCGTAAACTCGTCCACCTTGTGACGGAGGTCCGAGGGTTCAGCGATGACCAGAAGGACGAGTACTTCATGAAGGTAATCCGTGATGAGGAACGAGCTCAACTGATCATCTCCCACATTAAAAAGTCTAAAAGCCTGTACATCATGTGTCACATCCCGGTCTTCTGCTGGATCTCAGCAACCGTGCTCCAGCAGATGTTGGGGGAAGACCAAGAAGAAGAGCAGCAAGGTCCTGCGACTCTGACTGAAATGTACATAAACTTCATGCTCTACCAGACCGACCTCAAACTTCAGAAGTACCCGGGGAAATACGAGGACGTCCCCAGGAGACAGGATTATTCTGAGGAGATACTGAAACTGGCCGAGCTCGCCTTCAGGAACCTCATGCAGGAAAAGTTCATATTCTTTGAAAAGGATCTGCAGGACTGTGGCCTGGACGTTCAAGCAGCGTCCGTTTATTCGGGGATCTTCACCGAGATCTTCCGCAGAGAGAGAACGCTGTTCAGATCCAAGGCTTTCAGCTTTGTGCATCTGAGCATTCAGGAGTTTCTTGCCGCCTTGTACGTCTTTTACATCTACAGCACCTTCAGGAAGAGCGAACTTCATCAGAACGTCCTGAACAAAATGAAATGGCAGGTCAAGCGCAGTTTGCATGACCTTCACAAGCTGGCCATCAAAAAGAGCTTACAGAGTCAAACTGGACATCTAGACTTATTCCTCCGCTTCCTCCTGGGCATCTCGTTACCGTCCAATCACGGTCTCCTGACCACGGTTTTTCCACGGCTGAAGGTCACCAAAGGAGTGGAGAGCACTGTTGAGTTTATCAAGCGGAAGATCAGGGAGAAGATCTTGCCAGAAAGAAGCATCAACCTCCTTCACTGCCTGAACGAGATGAACGATCAGTCTCTGGTGGAGGAGATCAAGAGCTACGTCACATCGCGAGGCGATCATCTGCTCAGCCCCGCCGAGTGCTCGGCCCTCGTTTACCTGCTGCTCGTATCCACGACGGAGCTGGATGAATTTGATTTGGGGAGATACCTCAGGTCAGACGAGGGTCTCAGGAGGATGATCCCTCTTGTGGTTGCTTCTAAAAGGGCTGTGTAAGTTCTGCCATGTCCCGTCCCGTCCCGTTTGGCCTGCAGTGCAGTCACGGATCTTCTACCTTTAGGTTAAACCGATGTAACCTGACCAAGCAGAGCTGCAAGATCCTCGCCAACACCTTCAGCTCAAGAATGTCCTGCCTAACCGATCTGGATTTGAGTCACAATGACCTGCAGGATTCTGGAGTTCTGCTGCTGGCTCACGGCCTCGGGAGCCCACACTGCAAACTTCAGGCCCTCAAGTACGCCGGACCGGCCAACAGCAAGCCATTTTGTACCGAGTGACTCAGACTTAAGACGTGACCTGGAGGACGACGGAGGGTTTCTAATCTGTGTGAACTCCGTTTCAGGTTGTGTGGGTGTCACCTGACCGACAGGGCGTGTTCTTACCTCGCGTCGGCTCTGAACGGCTCGTCTCGACTCCGGAGACTTAACCTGAGAGAAAATCCGGTGGGAGAAAAAGGAGTCCAGGAGATGCTCCGCCTCCTGAATGACGGCGGTTATAAACTGGAGGAACTTCAGTGAGTCAATAAAGGTCACCTTTATAAAGAAGAGTCACTTCAACGTTGGCTCACTGATGGTTCTTAATGAATATGCTAATGAGCGTTTTGGTTTTGCAGAGTTGACGGAGTCGGTGAAGTTCGACGGAGGTTGAGTTTACTCAGCTGTGAGTTCTTCATTCATCCATTATCTTCAGCTTTATCCTCTATTAGGGTCGTGGGGGTTCCCCAAGCCCATCCAGGGGAGAACGTTTCGTGCGCTGGGCAGGACAGGACGCCAATCTATCGCTGGGCACACACTCACTCACACACAGACTCTATATGGGGCAATTTGGAGAACTCAATTGACTTGATCCATGTTTTTGGACTGTGGGAGGAAACCGGAGAACCCGGAGGAAACCCACCCAAACACGGGGAGAACATGGAAACTCCACCCAGATGGGGATTCGAACCGGGAATCCCTAGTGCTGAGAGGAGAACATGCTAACCGCTGTGAGTTCTTCGTTTTTCTAATTGTGTTGCTTTAAATTACATTTTTGGTGATTGGGTTTGGCACCTTGGCGTAGTGGTTTGGCATGTTCTCCTCTCAGCACTAAGGTTTTGCGGTTCGAATCCCAATCTGGGTGGAGTTTCCATGTTCTCCCCGTGTCCGTGTGGGTTTCCTCTGGGTTCTCCGGTTTCCTCCCACAGTCCAAAAACATGGATCAAGGTCAATTGAGTTCTCCAAATTACCCCATATAGAGTGTGTCTGTGTGAGTGATTGATTGGCGCCCTGTCCTGGGTGTATCTGCCCAGCGCCCGAAACGTTCTCCCCTGGATGGGCATGGGAACCGCCCCACATGACCCTAGTAGAGGATAAAGCAGAAGATATTGGATGGATGGGTGGGTGGGTTCATCTAGTGTACCATGTGATATGTTTGTAACCAAAGCAAAGAAACTCTTTTATCTGCAGATAAGACCGCGCTCACGCTGGACCCCAACACCGCTCACAACGTCCTCAGACTCTCTGACGGAGACACCAAGATCAGTTGGTCCACGGTGGAGATTCCGTACCCTAAACACCCCGACAGATTTCAAACCTGGGAGCAGATCATGTGCAGGCAGTTCTTGTCCGGTCAGCATTACTGGGAGGCTCAGTGGGGGGGGAGCGTTTTCGGGATCAGTTTGGGAATCGCGTATAAGGCGATCAGCAGGATTGGCTCGGCGAGAGACTGTTTAGCGGGACACAACGACAAATCCTGGAGTCTGCGCTGCTCCAACTATATCTACACCGCCATGCACAACGGTCCGGCGCTCACCATCAACCGCACGCCCAAAGAGCTGGAGATCTCGGAGCGCACGGCGGTCTATCTGGACTGGCCGGCTGGAATTCTCTCCTTTTTCAGGGTCTCGTCCGACAGAAAGATGCTGTCGCACATTTACACCTTTTACACCAAGTTCACAGAACCGGTCTCACCTGTGTTCCTGCTCAAGCATCGGGCTGTGACGGTGACCCTGAATCCAGAGGACGAGGACGAGGACGAGGACACTGATGACCCTAACGCATCCCAAAAGAAAACAAAGTGACTACAGTTAAGTGAACTGTAGATGTGAAATATATATATATATATATATATATATATATATATATATATATATATATGATTTAGAAATGTAAAGATTTTAAAATGTAAATTAAAATAAATTAGTTTTGACGTTTTTCTACACGGTGGCTTAGTGTTTAGCATGTTCTCCTCTCAGCGTTGGGGATTTCAGGTACAAATCCCAATCTGGGTGGAGTTTTGTTGTCTCCTTGTCTGCGTGCATTTCCTCCAGGTTGTCCGTTTTCCTCCTACAGTCCATAAACATGGATTTAAGGTCACTTGAATGCTCTAAATTGCCCCATATAGTGTGTGTGTGGGTGTTTGCTCAGTGATAGATTGCCGTCCTGTCCTGGGTGTATCTGCCCCGTGCCTGAAATGGTCTCTCCTGGATGGGCATTGGGAGCCCTCCCAGTGACCCTAGTGGAAGACAAAGAGGAAGATGAATGTTTTTTCTAGAAAACATTTTATCACTGAACAAAAAAAAAATTTATTTTATTTTTTATTTAAACATCCGTCGTTACTAAATCAAATCCACTAGCTGCTGTTAATAGTTACCGCATCGTGACTCTGGTGGCGTTCCATGACGTGTTGGACACGTTTACGTTTGGTTCCTTTTGGCTTTCCATATAAACAAACTTCTTGTTTTCAAACTTTTGCGGAAGTGAGAGGTCGGAAGGTTCAAACGGTTTGGTTCTCTAATGAACATGGATGAAGTTTCATAGAACAAACGAGAGATCTGCAGAACCTCCACATCTCAGAACCTTCAGAACCTCCTGATGCACAATGTCTCCACACGGTGAGTAAATGAGAGAAGAGTCACTGATTAAAAATGCAATAATAATTATTATTATTTGTAATCCATTATTATTGTAATGTTGGTGTCAGAACTCATTCAGGTTCTAAGCCTGTGGTTTATATTGCTGTAGTTTTTAAAGATGATCTGGATTTATCAGAATTAAAGGAAACGTTTCTCAGATATTTTAATAATTTCATTTTAAACTCGTGGAATCGAACCGACGTCGCATCAGCTCCGTGACGTCATTAAGTTTGGCCGCCGGTGCTTTTAGGGTCGAATTTGTTTAAAGACGCACTTTTTTATTGATGAAGAGCCGAGTGGAGGTTCGCTCTGAGTGTTTTTAGGTTTTATCTCGTTATAAATCAGAAATGAGACAATTCTGTCTCACTGCAGAGAAAACGAAACAGGAAGTCTGAAGGTTCTCAGAAAAGCATCAGGCTGAGGATGTGGTTCCAACAGCGTGGGTTCGAGAAGGTGGAGGAACCACGTGGGGAAATCAATCAGTCATAACTTTGGGACACAGGACACACTCTCTATGGGGCAATTATTTAGAGTGTTCAATTTATCTCGAATCCATGTTTTTGGACTGCGGGAGGAAACCAGAGAACCCAGAAGAAACCCATGCAGACACAGGGAGAACATGCAAACTCCATCCAGATTGGGATTTGAACCTGGATCACCAGCACTGAGAGGAGAACATGCTAAACACTAAGCCATCGGGCGATTGGACAGTAGGGGGCATCTTCTGCAGGATCGATGTCACAAGGGTCATATGGTTGGTTCCAGGAACCATTACTTGCCTCAAACCTTAGTCCATCTCAGAATTCAGAGCATCTCAGAACCTTATAATAATGTGTGTGTGTGTGTGTGTGTGTGTGTGTGTGTGTGTGTTCGGATGGACTGAAGACTTGAGCGAGCTGCTGCTTTTCCGTCTGATGCTGCTCATATCACGGTGGATCTGGAGAAGGAGGTCAATAATGCAGAGTATCGGTCCACGACCGGCTCCAGGTACGAGCTGCATCACTTTACACACTTCATTTCTGAGTCCGTTATCAGAACCTCACAGCACAGGGAGAACATCTGTATAGAACATTTAGAACGTAACCAAACACAACCCTGATAGTGCTGCACTGCTCCATTCTGAGCCCCGGTCCTCACAAGGGTTCTGTCTGTAAAAAGAAGGAAATACCACGAGGTGTTTGAGTTGGACATCAGGACTGAGGTTGCCAGATTCATTTATAAAATGATGGCACGTTCTCCTCTCAGTGCTAGGGATTCCCGGTTCGAAGCCCCATCTGGGTGGAGTTTCCATGTTCTCCCCGTGTCTGTGTGGGTTTCCTCCAGGTTCTCCGGTTTCCTCCCACAGTCCAAAAACATGGATCAAGTGTGTTCATATTGTGCTTTTTATAATCGTACGTCGTCACAAAGCAGCTTTACAGAGTTATAAACCTTTAAACCCCCAAAGAGCAAAACCAAGAGACAGCGGCAAGACAAAATATTTTTGTTATATTTTATATTATATATTGATATTATATTGATATTTTAAGGAAGAAACCTTGTGAGGACCGAGGCTCAGTGGGGGACTCATCCTCCTTGAGTGGGGGGGGGGGGGGGCAGCATCAACAGTGTAGGACAGCTATGTACAGACTGTGTGGTGATCATGTGACCTGTATTTAACAATTGGAAAACTATATAATTCCATTGAGGGAGTCCTGCAGGATCGCCGGTCCAATAGAAATCCAGGTTCCATCCAGTAATAATGTGTGTGTGTGTGTGTGTGTGTGTGTGTGTGTTGTGTGTGTGTGTGTGTTATAACAGATCATACCCCCCCATTGCCTGCGGCTGCTGCTGGGATCAGTTTCGTGGTGAATGCGTCAGACGGCAGCACCGTGAACCTTCCTGCCTTCATTAAAGGCACCTTCTCTGAAAGCGTGTCCATCGGTCTCGCCGGCAGCGCAGTCCAGAGAGGTACACGCTGTGACATCACACACACTGTGACATCACACACTGTGACATCACACCCACACAATCATTTTTCACTTTGATTTCTCTCACAGATCTCCGTCCAGGAGATGGCGACCTCGAGTCGGGTAAATACCTCTAACCTCGTTAATCTATTTTTTAATCATGCGGTGTTTCGTCAGTTCCTCTGTGCCTCTGACCTTCAGACGACGCTGCGGTGAAGGCGTTCCTGGAGCGCCACCGAGCCGACATGAAGGAGAAGATGGAGTGCATCTTTGAGGGCAAGAAGGATCCGAAGAACAAGATCTTGCTGAAGAAGGTCTTCACCCAGCTGTACATCACTGAGGGCGAGTTCAGAGACGTCAATAAGGAACACGAGATCCTGAGGATGGACGAGGATTTTAGAGCGCAGAGGTCTCAGGAGGAGCCCATCACCTGCAACCACATCTTCGCTTCACCCTCGGAACCTGGCAAGGAGAACAGGGTGGTTCTGACCAAAGGCATCGCTGGAATCGGGAAGACCGTCTCCGTGCAGAAGTTCATCCTGGACTGGGCTGAAGGAGAAGCCAATGTTCACGTCGACTGCATGTTCCTGCTGCCATTCAGAGAGATCAACCTGATCAAAGACGAAGAGTACAGTCTGTTTGAGTTCCTCCAGGAGTTCTACCCTCAGCTGGACAACGTCAAGAGCACTTACATGTTTGGGAACCTGAAGCTGGCCTTCATCCTGGATGGGCTCGACGAGAGCCGGCTCCCCCTGGATTTCAACAAGACCTTGGTGAAGAACGTCCAGAGGAAGGTCTCTGTAAACGCTCTGCTCACCAACCTGATTGCCGGGAACCTTCTCCCCCCGGCGCTGGTCTGGATCACGTCTCGGCCCGCCGCCGCCAACGAGATCCCGTCGGAGTGCGTGAGCTTGTTCACGGAGGTGCGAGGATTTACGGACGCTCAGAAGGAGGAGTATTTCAGGAAGAGGATTCCGGACGAAGACAAAGCCAACGAGATCTTTGCCCATGTGAAGTCCTCACGCAGCCTCTACATCATGTGCCACATGCCCATCTTTTGCTGGATGACCTCCACGGTGCTGCAGGCCATTTTGCAGCAGGGCAAGGCGGAGGAGGTTCCCACCACCCTGACCGAAATGTACATCCACTTCCTGATTCTGCAGATGAGGGTCAAGAGCCAGAAGTACGACGGCAGGGTCGAGCGAGACGTCAAGAAGCTCCTGGAGCTGAACCGGGAGGCCATCCTGAAACTGGCCAGGCTGGCGTTCGAGCAGCTGAAGAAGCACAACATCATGTTCTACGAGGAAGACCTGAGGGAGTGTGGGATCGACGTGAGCGAGGACTCCGAGTACACCGGGCTGTGCGCCGAGATCTTCAAGAACGAGTCCATCCTCCATGAGAAGAAGGTTTACTGCTTCATACATCTGAGCGTTCAGGAGTTCCTGGCCGCCCTCCACGTCTTTCATTCCTTCTTAACCAAGAACTTGGAGGAGCTGCAGTATTTCTGTAATGACTATCCACCGATCGAACACACACTGGACAAGTTTCTCAGGAAGGTGGTGGTTAAGGCCAAGGACAGCGACGGGGGTCACCTGGACCTGTTCCTACGCTTCCTGCTGGGCATTTCATGTGAATCCAACCAAAGACTGCTGCAGGGCCTGCTGACACACACGGTGGTCACCAATAAGAGCATCGCCAAGGTGGTCCAGTACATCAAGCACGTGCAGAATAATCCGCCCGACCTGTCGGATGAGACGGCCATCAATCACTTGTTTTGCCTCATGGAGCTTAAGGACAGTTCCCTGTTCACCCAAATCAAGAAATACCTCAGTAACGAGAACTCGAAGGGCCGAGGGCCGACCGGCTCCAACTGCTCGGCTCTGGCCTACATCCTCTTAATGTCTGGAGAGGTTCTGGACGAACTGGACCCCAAGAAGTTCAATCCTTCCCCCTTGGCCTGCAAGAGGTTCGTCAAAGCTGTGAGGTGCTGCAGGAAGGCCATGTGAGTGCGGCGCGTCCTGACCGGACGCCCCCCCCGGTCGTCGGTGGTCGTGAGTCCTGAGGTGGAGTTCAGACCTGATGGCGGGTTTGTCGCTGGCTGTGTGCAGATTTGCAGATTGTGAGTTGACCGAGGCCTGCTGGGAGTCGATCGCCTCGGTTCTGCAGCTGGAACACAGCGTGCTGGAGGAGTTGGACCTCGGTGATAACTACCGCGTGGAAAAGGGCGCCGCGCTGCTCTCGGATGGTCTGCGGAGCTCGCACTGTAAACTGGAGAGGCTCAGGTCAGGGTTTTTTACCGCCGATGCGGGTGGAGGAGCGTCCCGCCTATTGATTGGTCCTTTAACCGCTCTGTTCAGGTTGCAGATGTGCCATTTCAATCAGAGCAGCTGTGCCGAGTTGGCGTCGGCGCTCGCCTGCGTCTCCTCGCGTCTAAGGGAACTGGACCTGAGCGGGAACAGCCTGCAGGACTCGGGCGTGGAGGCGCTCTTCAGGGGAACCTCGTACCCTCATCTGCAAATTCTCAAGTCAGAACCTTTATGTTCTTGAGCCCGGGATGTGATGTATGATGACGTCCCGGTTCGGCGGTATCGGTGAGGTCACGTGGTCCGTGTGTCTCCAGGCTGAGCTGGTGTTCTCTGACTGAGCGGAGCTGCCGCTTCGTCTCCACGCTCTCCGATCTCAGAGCTCTGGACCTGAGCGACAATGACCTGCTGGATTCAGGAGTCAAGGTCATCGCCGAGACCATCGGGATCCAAACCTGCAAACTGCAGACTCTGAGGTGGGCTTTAGAACCCGTACCAATGGGGTGTAGGTTATCATTTGGTCATTTATTGGACGCTTTTATCCAAAGCGACTCACAACATCCCTGGAGCAATGAGGGTTAAGGGTCTTGCTCAAGGACCCACACTGGTAACTTTTAACTGGTAAGTTTATAGAGTGTCTTTGTGTGGTGACTCCGTCTGAAGGATGAAGTCTATTGGATGATGAATTTGTTAATCGTCATGGTGATATGAACACTGGTTGCAGGTTGTCCGGATGTTCGCTGACCGAGGACGGATGTTCCTCTCTCACTTCAGCTCTCGGCTCGAACCCCTTGTCTCATCTGAGGGAGCTGGATCTCAGCTACAATCATCCAGGAGACGAAGGAGAAAGGCTTCTGACGGAACTCCACCAGAGCGCCGAGTGTAAACTGGAGAACCTGCGGTAAGACTCTGAACCCCGACCGTTCAAACGACGATGACGTGGCCGGACGGGTGCAGGGGTCCTGTTCTGTGTGTAGCCGTCGCTGTCCTCATGGGTGGAGCTGACGCTGAGGTGAAGCAGGAGGACAGATCAGTTGAACCCACCTCATGTTGCAGCACTGAAAAGAAAAAAAATTATTTAATTCGTGATGATTTGTAAATTATAAAATAAAAAAATGGAAGTCATACCGGGCGGCTTAGTATTTAGCATGTTCTCCTCTCAGCGCTTGGGATCCAGGTTTGAATCCCAATTTTGGGGATTTGCATGTTCTCCCCATGTCCACATGGGTTTCCTTCGTGTTCTCTGGTGTTCTCCCACACTCCAAAATTCATTTTTAAATTGAAGGCTCTAAATTGCTGTGTGTACCCATCGCTGTCCTCAGACTGTAGTGTTAATATTGTCCTGCTGTCTTTCTGTAGGATGAACCCGCGAGGAGCCCAGTTTATCAAAGCTGGCCTCAAAAAGTGTAGGTTCTCCGATTCGCACCGCATTCTGACTCTTTGAATGTTACAATGAGACGTTCTCATTACGCTCTCATTCTCCTGCAGATGCTGTGGACCTCACGTTGGACCCGAACACCACCAACACCCAGCTGCTGCTGTCCGATTCGGGGCGGACCGTCTCCTCTGTGATCGAGGCCCAGGATTATCCGTCTCATCCCGATCGGTTTCAGATTCACCCGCAGGTTCTGAGTACGGAGACCCTGGACCAGCGGTGCTACTGGGAGGTGGCGCTCAAAGGCCCTTCAGTCCTGGTGGGCGCCGCTTATCCTACCATCCAGCGGGCGGAGGAGGACTTTAGCTACTTGCACGCCAACGTGAAGCTGGGCTTTAACGCCTCATCGTGGGTTGTCGGCGTGGAAAATAAGAGTTGTAACATCATGCACGACGGAGCGTCCGTTTACCTTCGGGACTGTGAGACGGATCGGATCGGGCTGTTTTTGGATTGGCCCACCGGGACTCTGTCCTTCTACAGTGTCTCAGAACCCGAGCGCAGACTAACTCACCTGCACACCTTTAAAGAGCGCTTTAGGCAACCCCTGCACGCGGCCTTCGGCGCCGAAAACGGATCCATCTCATTCTGTCAACCGCAGCGGTAGAGCCGTACATTCAGGTTCCATGGGTTCTAATGGTGCTTTTGGTCGCAACGTTGTGAGCTGTGAATAAATAAGGCATTGTGATGTCATAACGTTCCTTCATCGTTCGGAATGGTTCTGTTCATGAACGAAAACAGCATCAGTTACGGCTGCGCCACCCTACAGTCCAACTGTCAGAACGTCCTGTATGATGTACGATTGAACCTATCCCGGCAGGGGTGGAGCTGAAGCTGAGGTGAAGCAGGAGGACAGATCGGTTAAACCCACCTCATGTTGCAGCTCTGAAAAGAAAAAAAAAAAATTTAATTCGTGATAAAAAAATGGAAGTCATACCGGGCGGCTTAGTATTTAGCGTGTTCTCCTCTCAGCGCTTGGGATCCAGTTTTGAATCCCAATTTTGGGGATTTGCATGTTCTCCCCGTGTCCACGTGGGTTTCCTTCGTGCTCCCTGGTGTTCTCCCACACTCCAAAATTCAGGGTAAATTGAAGGTTCTAAATTGCCCCATATAGAGTCTGTGAGTGAGTGTGTGCCCAGTGATAGCTTGGCGTCCTGGGTGTATCTGTCCAGCACCCGAAATGTTCTCCCTTGGATGGGTGTGGGAACCCCCCCCCCCACACACACGACCTTAGTATAAGATTAAGTAGAACATATGAAATCACATCTGAAAGTTTATTCATAATGAGAAACAAAGAAAGTTTAATGATTTAAAGGTTTATTTAAAAAATAATTTATATATACAGGCTGGCTTAGTGGTTTGGCATGTTCTCCTCTCAGCACCAGGGAATCCCGGTTGAAATCCCCATCTGGGTGGAGTTTCCATGTTCTCCCCGTGTCCGTGTGGGTTTCCTCCGGGTTCTCCGGTTTCCTCCCACAGTCCAAAAACATGGATCAAGGTCAATCGAGTTCTCCAAATTGCCCCATATAGAGTGTGTGTGAGTGAGTGAGTGTTCAGCGATAGATTGGCGCCCTGTCCTGGGTCTATCTGCCCAGCGCCCGAAACGTTCTCCCCTGGATGGGCATGGGGAACCCCCCCCCCCCCCACACACACACACACACCGCAACACTAATATAGGATGAAGAGGAAGATGATGAATGAATGGATTTGTTTTTGTTTTGGTTCTTTTATGAGTTTGGTTTACACTTTCCGAACTTTTTCGCTTTTATTTTTAGTTTAGTGAGAGTTTAAAGTTAATAAACTGTGAGATGGATGTTTATCGGGATATTTTGTCGTGTTTTCGGCTGGTTCTGGTTTTAGTGCACTCGTTTATTAGCAGCACTCTTTTGGAGACACAGCCCTCGGTGGACCCGCCCACGGTGAGTCTGAGGAGCCAATCAGAAGGCGGGACATCGCGGCGTCCTGTGATGGATCTGGGATGTGTCCAGTGGCGTGGCGTGAACGAGGCTGGAATGAGGAAGCGTCGGTAGCCATGGAGCATCAAAGCGTTCCGAGGATCAGAGTTCTTTAAGCGCAACGTCCGTAACGTTGATCTAACGTTAAAAGAACCGACAGCGCCACCTGCGGAGAGACGGCGCCGCGGCCTGGAGGATGGAGCTCAGCCTTAATGAAGTCTGCGGCTTTGATCCCGAACATCAGCAGATCCTCCATCAGTCTTCATCATCCTCCTCATCCTCATCCTCCTCGTCATGCTCGATCACAGAGGTCAGAGGTTCGCTCTTTATTTATCTCGTTTTCAAACCTGAGATAACTGCGGTCTCGGGTTTAACCCCCGACACCTTCCAACTTCAAAGTTCAAGTTCAAGTTGTTTATTTATTTTTGCGTTTCTTACGTCATCACCAATCAGCTTCAAAGAGCCACAGAGGAGACAGCGGCAAGGCAAAACTCCGTTCTGCTGTTTCTTTAGGAAGAAACCTTGTGAGGACCGAGGCTCAGTGAGGGACAGCATCAACAGTGCAGGATGGGGGGGGGGTCAAACCCAAAATGCCCCGGGGGCCAGGGGGGTGTGGGTGGAGATTCCCCATGCCCATCCAGGGGAGAACGTTTTGGGCGCCGGGCAGATACACCCAGGACAGGGGGACAATCTATCGCTGGGCACACACTCACTCACACAGACACACTCTATATGGGGCAATTTAGAGCATTAAATTTACCTTGAATACATGTTTTTGGATTGTTGGAGGAAACCGGAGAACCCGCCTAAAAAAAAAACCACGGGGAGAACCTGCAAACTCCACCTATATTTGTATTTAGAACTGGCTCCCCAGCACTGAGAGGAGAACATGCTAATCGACAGGAATAGTATTCCCCCAATAAATCAAACTTAAACTTTATAGAACGTCTTTTAAAAATTGTTAACGTTACAACATGCTGCAAAAAAAAACAAAAAAAAAACAAAAAACAGAAAAAAAACTAAATAAAAATGTAAAAAATAACCAATCAAAACGTTCAGCTTTCTTTGAAGTTGGTTCGTTCTAGAAAAATAAACTTTAAATATTTCTGCTCTCCATAAACAGAATTAATTAAATTAAATTATAATTAAATAAATGTGTTTTTTAATTCACTTTTTGAAGATTGATCGTGATTCGGAATCGTGAACATTAACCGGAGAGACATTCTGATTCCGTTCACTCTGAAATTCCAACAAACTCGACTTTAACACCTTTAATCATCTGCTCAGAGTATGTAGAAGACCCGATTGGAACTATAGGACTACAATAGGAGGAGAACCTGCTAAAGCGACGGGCGTGTTGACATATGTTGGTCTCCTTTTCCAGCAGAAGGTTCAGGTGAAGGTTCCTGGACACCGTGATCACGATGACCCGCGGAACCCGAACCGTATGAGACGGGTTATTAAAACAGAACCTGATGTGGAGGACGGGCATCACGGGGGTCGTCATGACGCCCGGACTCGGCCGCTCACTCCACCGTCGTCCTTCCCCGAGGACAGGTGTGAACCGGAGAACCCGAGCTCGCAGGAGGCCGACGACGTCCGCAGCTCGTTAGTGGTGATTAAGGTGGAGCCCGAGGAGGACGTGACCTTCAACAGTGAGGAGGAGTGTGAGCCCGAGGAGAACCAGGAGGTTCTAAACCTGACACGTGAGTCTGACTTACTGTCCCATATCGTCGCTTCCAAAAGTTTGTAGACACTGGGTTTGAACTTGGTTCTCAAAGTGGCATCGCTGGGCCCCCAGGGGTAAAAGTATTGGGACACCTGTTAATGTGTTCTAACACCTTCATCCTGAAGAGCATTTCTGAGGTCAGACACTGATGTTGGGTGCGAGGACAATGGTCTCAGATCTAGTTTTTTTTAGATGGGGTTGAGGTCAGAGCTCATCTGAGGTAGTCCATCTGTCCCTCCATCCTCATCTTCACATTTATGTTCCAGGAGTCCCCATCCAAACATCCAGTAAAGCGCGGTGGTCCTGTCCTGAATGTGGGAAGACCTTCACCACGTCCTCCTCCTTCTACCGGCACATGAGGATCCACTCTGGCGAAGGGCGGTACCACTGCTCCCAGTGCGACAAGACCTTCTCCCAGGCCTCCTCGTTTAAGATCCACCAGCGGACGCACACCGGAGAGAAGCCGTACGAGTGCCACGCCTGCGGGAAGACCTTCAGCCGCCTGGACAACCTCCAGATCCACAAACGCACGCACACCGGAGAAAAGCCCTACGAGTGCGCGTACTGCCCCAAGACCTTCACCCGCGTGGACGTGCTGCGCAACCACCAGAGGACTCACACCGGGGTGAAGCCGTACCAGTGCTCGCACTGCGGCAAGACCTTCACGCGCCTCAGCGTCTTTCAGATCCACCAGAGGACGCACACGGGCGAGAAGCCGTACGCCTGCGGGACCTGCGGCAAGACGTTCAGAGACGCCTCCAACCTGAAGAACCACCAGCGCATCCACACCAAAGAGCGTCCGTATCAGTGCCTCCTGTGTGACAAGACCTTCATCCAGCTGGGTCACCTGACCAGCCACCACCGGAAGCACACCGGAGAGAAACCCTACCAGTGCGCCCTCTGTGGTAAGAGGTACACCGCCTCGTCCACGCTGTACGAGCACCAGAGGGTGCACAACCATCTGCCAACCCTCACGTGACCGACCGTGACTGCGCCCTCATCGGTGCGCCGCACCTCCACCCACTCCGTCTGAAGTACGCTTTGAAAGTCAGAGGAACATTGTGGGATCAGAAGGATGTATGATCCTCCACCCGCTGCCTCTTCATCCTCCACCCGCTGCCTCTTCATCCTCCACCCGCTGCCTCTTCATCCTCCACCCGCTGCCTCCTCATCCTCCACCCGCTGCCTCCTCATCCTCCACCCGCTGTCTCTTCATCCTCCACCCGCTGCCTCTTCATCCTCCACCCGCTGCCTCTTCATCCTCCACCCCCTGCCTGATCTGAAACTGTTAAGAGAAATCACATTTACATTTTATTTAATGTCAAACACACTAACATCTCATCTCATTAATATTTAAAATATATGCGCGTTAATTATGTTAATTATCTTTTCCATCTCACCTAATGCAGAACTGCATTATTAATATTGTTATTATAATTATTATAACTATCGTTATTATCAGTATGTTATCTTATTATTATTATTATTATTATTATTATTATTATTATTATGAATCCAATATTTTGCCTTTTTTTCTGTTTGAACGATTGTTCGTTGCACAATACCGCCACCTGCTGGCCTCGTGTGTCATTTACACAGTTCTGAATTACATCGAAAAAAAATCATGTAAAGAGTAATTGTTTTTGGTAAAGATTTGCATATTAAGCGAATCTAAAGTGTAATTGTTTCTACTTTAAATATCTTCTTCGTCGTCATGATCAAGCCGTGAGGTATTTTTATAATACAAAGTGTATTTAATGAAACAAACTAAAGAAACATTTTCCCTTTCGGTTGAAACCGAGCCGAAAACGTTTTTTTTTTTGTTTTTGTTTTTTTTTGTTTAATTGTAAGTTTTGGCTGAATGTGAAAGTGCGCGTGAAGGACGCCGAATTACGACACGAACAGTCTGTTGCTATGCAACAATCCTGACCAATCACAGAGCTGTGTGTTTGTGGATCCAAATCAATGATCAAATAAAGAAATGATCTGACGTCAGCTGGTGCAGTTCATAAATACAATATACAACGGCAATAATCAAAATAATAATTGTGCTTATTAATAATATTACGTGTATTTAATATCCTGATTATCTGTAGTGTGCACTTTATTAAACACATTTCTCGCCGAATGAACTGTATATGAAAAGTTAAGGTCTGTCTCAATCAGCATTCCGCTTCATCTCAGAGCTGTCCAGCAGGTTTTGGGTTTTTAAGGTTTCTGTACGTGTTTCTCTCTTTATAAAAAAACGTTAACATTAATCTGTAGCGTTTAAAACCATAACAAACATTAATGTCCGTGTCTCCCGACGTGGGAGCTGGGATTCGAACGCTGAAGCCTGTGATTCAGACTCCAGCCTCAAGGGGCGCTGTGAGCTGGAAGGCCCTGTAGTTGCAGGTAATAAAGGTGAGGATAAACAGGAAGTGGCCTGGAATTGTTTGGTAAACACGCTGGATGAGTGAGGTGGCTGAAGAAATGGAGTTCGGGGTTCCGATCAGTGGATTTACAAACTGCACACACCAGAGGAAGAGGCGGAGGAGGCTCATGAGGTGCGTTATAATCACTCTTTTACCAAGACGTTCGTTATTAAGGGTTTGGTGCCTAATTAGTCTCCTACGTCATGACACCATGATTACAAACTCGATCTCAAAAGCAGCTTTATTTTCAGATCATTAAATTCGTATAAACTTGTATTTACATGACAGATTATATGTTTAAATGATTATTTCAGAACTGAAACGCCACCTCACAACTTTTAATGAACACAGTGAGTGATGATTAACCCTGCGTTTAATTAATCCAAACCTCTGCTTTAGATCAGGATTCATCTAATTTAATTTAATTTAATTTAATCTGATCCCTGATGCACTTACGACTTTAAACGTCACAGTTCCTGCTGATGGAATTCATCAGAAAACTTTTTATTAAGTATTAATTTAATAATAAACGACAATAAATAGACTTTTATCCAAAACTCAGACCTCGTTGGAATCACTGGCCACTTTATTAGGTACACAATGTTGTTTCTACTCACTGTACGTTTATTTATATTTATATATACACACACACACACACACCAGACAGATAGGTTTGTAGTTTTACCGTTCCATACTGTAGTCCATCTGTTCCTCTCCATGCTGTTAGTCTCCTTTGGTATGTTCTCTGATGATCAGGACCCCCACAGAGCAGGTATTGTTAGTATAGTAAATACACTATATATTATTACATTATATAAGTATATATAAATTTAATTAAATGATTATAGACATAGGCGGCACGGTGGCTTAGTACGTTCTCCTCTCAGCGCTAGGGATTCCCGGTTCAAATCCCAATCTGGGTTTCCATGTTCTCCCCGTGTCTGTGTGGGTTTCCTCCGGGTTCTCCGGTTTCCTCCCACAGTCCAAAAACATGGATCAAGTCAATTGAGTTCTCCAAATTGCCCCATATAGAGTGTGTATGCGTGCATGTCTGTGTGAGTGTGTGCCCGGGTGTAGCTGGGTGTATCTGCCCAGCGCCCGAAACGTTCTCCCCTGGATGGGCATGGGGAACCCCACCGCGATATAATATATATCCTAATATAGGATAAAGCGGAAGATAATGGTAATGGGATATAGACATAAACTTTAAAGCATATAATTAATTAACCTACATCGAATGACTTTATCTAGTTCAATCCCTAATATATAAAGCAATTAATTATTAATTATACATTATAACCTTACCGTGGTGGATGAGTCTCAGTACTGCAGTGACTCTGACATGGTGGTGCAGGTGGTGTGTTAACACATTAAACTTTACAGAAGCCTCTCTTTAAAGCTGGATTTATTAAAAAAAAGACTTTATTAAAATGTCAGTAAAATAATTCAGAATAGATATTTATTAAAAGTCAGACTCATTTTGTCTCAGCCATTAAAAACAGAATGGAACGTTAAATGTGCACAACTTTTATTTAAAAAAAAAAAAAAAAAAAAAAAAACCTGAAGGAAAGCCCGAAGTTTAAGCCTCTAACCCCCAAAATGCCCTCCTGCTACTGATTTCACTCTGATACACCAGACCCTGCTACAAATCAGACGTGTGTTTCAGCTTCATAGCGGATGATCCGGGTCTTTGGAAGTTAACAGTGTGGGTTTTTTTTTTTTTTTTTTGTAAACACAGAACAAAGTCCACGTGATGAACCAAAGTCCCTGAGGAGGCGTGTGCTCCGGGTTCAGACGAACGGTCAGTCAGAGTCTTTGGCACCTGTCCTGAAAAAAACTTACTTGGTTCAAAAGCTTCACCTGACACCTGATCTCGAAGCTGATTGGTTACTCCGAGGGATGTAAGCACCTTCATTTAAATATCCTTTAATTAGTTGTTCAGAGGTTTTAGAGGAAATGTATGCGTTTACCATCGAAACTGTTATATATTCATGTGTGAGGTGTATCTTTAACTTTTACATATTGTGCCTTTAATCATGGGATGCTGGTCCTCAGGTGGGTTAATTGAAGGTCACGGGGCCGGAAAAGGTTGCATTGGTGAACACCGGAGCCTTCACGATGCCGCCGCTCTCGGCCGTGATGACCTGCGACACCTGAGGCGCCGAGGCTGGAGACACAGAGGCTGGAGACGCCGATGCGTTCTCCACTTTTTGTTTGCTGGTGGGGCTGGTGGGAGGGGCAGAAGGGGCAACTCCAGCTGAAAGACATGGTTAAAGCTTTGATTTTCTGGTATTTTATGTTACGTTTACATAACGTTCTGAATGGGCCTTGTTCTTTTGTTTCAGTTAAACCCGATGGAGAACAGATCCGTCCACTGAGCCATGCATGGTGGACCTCCAGAACCAGGATGGACACCTCAGACGTCATCAATTCTTGGTAACCCACAATGTTTCTGTAAGTAAAATTATTATTATTATTTTTTAATTAAGTCAGACTTGTCTTTACCTCCATCCAGCTTCCTCTGCAGTCCGCGAGCGAGGTTGATCTGCCTGATATCGTGTAGAATCTTCACCGTGATGCGAGCGGCGTCCGGCAGGCCGTACTGAGCCTCCATCAGCTGCACCACGTCCGTGGATTTGGCGTCCTCCAGTTTCTTGCGTCCGATCGGTCGGTAATCCTGAGCTCCAGTGCTGGACAGCATCATCAGGAAGGTCTTAAAGTCGTCGCCGGACAGTTCCTCCAGATGGTCCAGGAGCAGGATGGCGATGTTCGACATGTTTCTTTACTTTGAGGGACAAAAGGACAAAAACAGCGCCGTGGTTTATTACAAAAGTCAGAATGTGAGTAAATAACGTGAATCATTTCTTTAAACCAGCACGTTCTCCTGTCAGCGCTAGGGTTCCCGGTTCGAATCCCCATCTGGGTGGAGTTTCCATGTTCTCCCCGTGTCCGCGTGGGTTTCCTCTGGGTTCTCCGGTTTCCTCCCACAGTCCAAAAACATGGATCAAGTTAATTGAGTTCTCCAAATTGCCCCATGTAGAGTGTGTCTGTGTGAGTGAGTGTGTGCCCAGCGATGGATTGGCGCCCTGTCCTGGGTGTATCTGCCCAGCCCCTGAGACGTTCTCCCCTGGATGGACATGGGGAACCCCACTGCGACCCTAATAGAGGATAAAGCGGGAGATAATGAATGAATTTCTTTAAACCTCGCGTTTGTCTTCAGATCTACATTTCAAAACCATTTAAACATTGCAATATGAATTAATTAAAAGTAATTAATTGATTACCAACCTCATGAGCACGTTTATTAAAAGTATACAGCTTAAAAAATGAAAAATTTAAATAAAAATCATTTTTCAGTGGAACTTTCTGGAAGCCGGGTTTCCTCCGGTCAGCATGTGACGTCACACGGCTCAGCCCGCCAAGCTTCAACATTAAACTCCCCACCGTTCACGTCGCCATGGTAACTAAGCCACGATTTAATTTAATCTTAATCCAGTTAAATTAAGTTAGCTCGACTGGCGGATCCGTCCGTTTGATCTTGTTTATCATTAAAAACCGATTTTACACACAACCGAAGCTCCAAACCCACAACCGCGGCACATTACATCGAAAAAACACCTCATTAAAATATCTAAAGAAACGTGTAACTGAAAGTTTAGACTTAAATTCAGTGTAAAAATAAATCCGGGATTACTTTGAGGTTTTCGTCTTTACTTCGTCGGAAATGAAACTCCGTGACTCCGCTTTCAGCTTCGATGCGCATGCGCAGTCCTAACGATTTTTTTAAAATTAACATTTCATTAACGAATAAACACCTGTAATGATGCTGATTACGCAAACTCGATTCATCACTAATTATGTTATTATTTTTTTAATGTTCACGTGCTGCATGACGTGGTTTCTAACAAGAATCAAGTGTAGAATCGACTCACTGAATCGGTCATGTGAACGCCGGACATCTAAGTCGTTATTTAAAATGTGTAATTAAACCCCAATCCCGACAAAAACATTAACTTTATATTAATATATTTCACCAATGGGACACTTTTTAGATAAAGCAGAACAAATATTAAACGTATATTTACATAAAGAACCCTGTCTGCATCACCTCAGACTCGAACCCAGACTCGATGAATCAAACATGACAAACAGAAAGAAGTTTGTTTTATTAGTTGCTGGTTTACAGTGTGATAATTAATCTGATCGTGTAACCGCAAACGTTCACTTCATCCTCGGGGCAGGGGTTGGTTTGTGGTTAAGGACCCAGCTTTGTGACCTGAAGGGCCCTGGTCCGGTTCACGCTCCCACCGAGTATTACAGCTGAAGTGCCCTTGAGCAAGGCCCCTAACCCCAATTGCTCCCTGGTTACATGTTAAGAACAAATTCCTCTGTGTGATCACAGTTGGCAAAACGGATCACTTTAATCTTTAATCACTTCGTCTGACTGATGAGCACCTGAGTGAAATTTTCTGTCATTAAAATAAAAAATTCAGACCTGGATTTGAAACGATTATTAACATCATTCTGTCCCTGAATCAGAGGAATCCTATTAAATATTAATGCTTTGTGTAGGAACCACCTTAATGCCTGTGGGGTTTGATGATCAAGTGGAGCTTACAGAAGGCAGGATGTCCTTAGGTCGACCAGGTAGGTCTCAGACACCTCGTCATGTCAGCATGGTTATTATTATAATAAAATATGTTGCCTAAAAAAGAGATATCAAATCCATCATGTCTTTGAGTATTAATGATACTTGGCCTGTTTGATCCAGAGCTGTAATTTCATCCATAAAAACCCATCTTCACAGCACAGATGTTTAAAACTGGAGAGTTTTCAGCTGGGGCTGTGAAAGTTCATATTCACTGGACCAGAAAAGTTCCCTCCAGTAATCACTGGTGCAAAAACTCTGCCACTGTTACCACTGATGTTCTGAGAGGTTCCAGCTCCCCGAGGTGAAGAGGCAGAAGAACCGTCCACGGTGTTCGTTTTGGGTCGAGCTAAGGAAGAGAAAATGAGAGGTCATTTAAAATCTGAATCTCGGGAGGGTCGGCTCTCGGGGGTGCAGGGTAATATTTATGTCTTACTTTCTGTCAGCTCTGTTTCCAGGTCAGCAGCGAGCTCCTTCTTTTCCATCTTCTTCAGAATGTTGACCGCGATCAGTGCAGCCTCTCGCTGGCCGTACTGATCCAGCATCAGCTCCACCACTCTGTGTGTTTTGGCGGATTCCAGTTTACTGCGTGGAATGGGAGTGAAACCTTCTGCCAGGTTTCTGCTCAGGAACATCTTAAACCTCTCCAGTTCCTCACTCAGAAGATCATCCAGGGATCTCAGCAGCACTTGGCAGGTGATCATGTCTGCTCACTCTGAATGACCGAGTTTGAGAGAGAAGTCAGTTTAAAAAAAGGAAGATGGTGGACACTACACAAAAACACGTCAGTGTACCTTCTGTCTGTTGGATTCTGATCGCTGTGCAGCTCTTGATTGATCTCTCTGGATTACTTAGTGATTAATAGATTAATTAATGTAAATTTCAGCAGTGACTATATTTAGAGAACCTACCAAAATCCCCTTTTGATGCAACCCTAAACGTCATGCTTCCAACTTTATGAACAGTTTGGGGAAGGTCTGTCTCTGGTCCAGTATTATTCTGACAAAGTAATTTCCCCACTGTGGGACAAATAAAGGTTTATCTTATCGTATCTAATCTTAAACAGAGCAAAGTCCATGTGGACATGGTTTTGTTTGAAATGAATTAGAACAGAGATTGTGAGCCAAGTCCTCTCATGTCACTGTCAGACGTCACAAATGCATTTTTTTTATAGAGAGAGAGAGAGCTCTCTGCTTTATCCCATATTAGGGTCGCGGGGGGGTTCCCCATGCCCATCCAGGGGAGAACGTTTCAGGTGCTGGGCAGATACACCCAGGACAGGACATCAATCCATCGCTGGGCACACTCTCATTCACACAGACACACACACTCTATATGGGGCAATTTGGAGAACTCGATTGACTTGATCCAAGTCAATGGAGGAAAACCCGGAGGAAACCCACGCGGACACGGGAAGAACATGGAAACTCCACCCAGATGGGGAATCGAACCAGGAATCCCTAGAGCTGAGAGGAGAACATGCCAACCACTAAGCCCCCGTGCCGCCCGATAAATATTTGTATTTATATATTTGTATTTATTTATATACTCCATTCCTCAAAGTTTAAAAGTTTTTTTTAACTTCTTTTTAATTGCTGAATGTCTTCCTCAACTTTTTTCTAATGAAACTTGCTGAGTGTGAACGTCCCCATTGTGGGACAAATAAAGGTCTATCTTATCTTGTCTTGTCTAAAATGAGACTTTAAAGTTGTTAATGGGAGAAGATAAACAGGGTTCTGTCTGTGTTCTAAAGCTGCTGTTCTGCGGTGTTAAAAGCTTTGATGTTTTATCTTTACATTTACAGATTTGAAGATTCTGCCGCCGTACCGCCAGGTAACGAAAACAACGTCTGCGCATGCGCCAAATCAGCGCGGGACATCAAAGCAAGAAGAACCGAACGGTTTCCTCCTGCTTTTTAAAGATTTATTAACTTTATTAAAAATAAACCAGATTTAAATAAACTTCAGCTGCGGAGTAAAAAGCGTCCGCTTCAGGACTCAATAATCTGCTGATGAAACATCTTTAAATCTGCTGTAAACCAGAAAGAGTTACGATGCTTAAGTTACACCGTACGTTTAAAGTAAAAACGCCTTTATTAATGCAGTGAAGTTAATTAAAGTCGAGCTGCAGAGTAAATAAAAGCCTCTTACCTCCAATAATCCGCTTTAGTTTAGTTTAATTTAAAGTTGAATCCGCCAGCACTCTTTACACTTTCGCTTTATCTTGTTCCCTGTTAAACAAAAGAAGCTCCGCCCACTGCTCGATTTACTGCCTACGACATTCTATACATACTGTATATACATACTGTACAAATATACTGTACAAATATACTGTATATACATACTGTACAAACATACTGTATATACATACTGTACAATATACTGTACAAATATACTGTACAAATATACTGTACAAACATACTGTATATACATACTGTACAAACATACTGTATATACATACTGTACAATATACTGTACAAATATACTGTACAATATACTGTACAAACACCCTACACATCCATACTGTACAAATATACTGTACAAATATACTGTATATACATACTGTACAATATACTGTACAAATATACTGTACAATATACTGTACAAACACCCTACACATCCATACTGTACAAATATACTGTACAAATATACTGTATATACATACTGTACAATATACTGTACAAATATACTGTACAAACACCCTACACATCCATACTGTACAAATATACTGTATATACATACTGTACAATATACTGTACAAATATACTGTACAAATATACTGTATATACATACTGTACAATATACTGTACAAATATACTGTACAAACACCCTACACATCCATACTGTACAAATATACTGTACAAATATACTGTACAAACACCCTACACATCCATACTGTACAAATATACTGTATATACATACTGTACAATATACTGTACAAATATACTGTACAAATATACTGTACAAACATACTGTACAAACACCCTACACATCCATACTGTACAAATATACTGTACAAATATACTGTACAAACACCCTACACATCCATACTGTACAAATATACTGTACAAATATACTGTATATACATACTGTACAATATACTGTACAAATATACTGTACAAACATACTGTACAATATACTGTACAAACATACTGTATATACATACTGTACAAATATACTGTACAAATATACTGTACAAACACCCTACACATCCATACTGTACAAATATACTGTATATACATACTGTACAATATACTGTACAAACATACTGTACAATATACTGTACAAACACCCTACACATCCATACTGTACAAATATACTGTATATACATACTGTACAATATACTGTACAAATATACTGTACAAACATACTGTACAATATACTGTACAAACATACTGTATATACATACTGTACAAATATACTGTACAAACATACTGTACAAATATACTGTACAAACTCCATACTGTACAAATATACTGTACAAATATACTGTACAAACTCCATACTGTACAAATATACTGTACAAACTCCATACTGTACAAATATACTGTACAAACACACTACACATACACCCTACCAACACACTGTACAAATATACTGCACATACACACTGTATATACATACTGTACAAACACACTACAAACACACTTCACATACACACTGTAGAGTGTGTATGTGCATTGTGTATGTACAGTATGTATATACAGTGTGTTTGTGCAGTACAATATATACTGTACAAACACACTGCATATGCACACTGTATATACACACTACAAACACACTGTACATACACACTACAAACATACTATACAAATATACTGTACAAACACACTTCATACACACTACACATACACAAGGCACATACACACTGTATATACATACACATTACAAACACCGTATATACACCCTACACATCCATACTGCACATACACACTGAATATACATACTGTACATACACACTACACAAACACACTGCACAAACACACTGTATATACACACTGTACAAACACACACTGCACATACATACTGTACAACTGTCCAACTCATCCTTTAATACACACTGTAGATGGTCTGCAAACACTTTTTATTGTATAAAAATTTAACTTAGAAATGAGAATTAAATATTGTAACAACCCTCTATATTGTACAAAGATCACAATCTATTACTCACTTGCTTTAGATTTATTAAATTATATTCATTATAATATATATTTGACTTGACTTAGAATTTTATGCCCAGTAAAAAAATTGTATAAGAATAAAAACGGTGATCATTTCTTTTGTTAGTAACGACCAAAAAGTTTCAGTCGCATTATAAACAGAATCAGAAATGACAATTACAATACAAGAAATTAAAAATAAAGTGAAAGGGAGATGTGTAACGCAGTTTAATAAGAGTAAAGTAGACCGACAGATGATTGGGGGGGGGGGGTAAACTTTTGATCATGAAGTGTGTAACATGGAGCCACAAACTTTTCAAGATTGATTCTTTATTTTATAAAAAGCTGCTACACTAATGTTGACGTAGTACAGACGCCTTTTATCCCCATCAACAAATCAATAATGAGTCCCGCCCACAGCAGTGCAGACAATAAGGTTCATGAAGCTTCCTCAGTAACTCAGAAAGGGTCTTCGTTATTCTCATCTTCCTCAGCATCTTCGTCCTTCTTCCTTTTTTTCTTTTTGTCCTCCACTTTGTACTTCAGGCGGCGGATGGGGTCTGTGAAGCTGCGGCGTTTGCTCTCGTCGTACTCTTCGTTCATCAGGAAGTTGCGGTCGATGAGTTCAGCTGCTTCCTGCCAGTTCTGAAAGCAACTGATTCCATGAGAACTGATTTCCATCACTGCGTTCGGAGACAAGACGGAGCAATCGGGCCTCAGAACCACCACCGTGGGAATTTCCTCCACCTCGTACATTACCTCCAGCTCCCTGCGACGAGAAACAAGAGGAATAAAGTTATTTGCAATTAACTTGTGTGGTGTAAAAAAAAAAAAAAACTTACTATAGTCTTACGTCAAAAAAACTGACACGTCACGAAAAAACTACACACTTACTATATAGTCTTATGTCAAAAAAAAACATGATCCACTTACTATAGTCTTACGTCAAAAAACAACACACTCACTATAGTCTTACGTCAAAAAACGACACACTTACTATAGTCTTACGTTATGAAAAAACACACTATAGTCTTACCTCAAAAAAAAAACACACTTACTATAGTCTTACGTCAAAAAACGACACTTACTATAGTCTTACCTCAAAAAAAAAACACACTTACTATAGTCTTACGTCAAAAAACGACACACTATAGTCTTATGTCAAAAAAAAAACACACTTACTATAGTCTTACGTCAAAAAAAGCACACTTACGTCTTACGTCAAAAAAATGACACACAATAGTTTTACGTCAAAAAAACGACACACTTACTATAGTCTTACGTCAAAAAAAAAACACACTTATTATATTCTTACGTCAAAAAAACAACACACTTACTATAGTCTTACGTCAAAAAACAACACACTCACTATAGTCTTACGTCAAAAAAAGACACACTTACTATAGTCTTACGTCAAAAAACGACATGCTTACTATAGACTTACGTCAAAAAAAACACACTTACTATAGTCTTACGTCAAAAAAAAACACACTTACTATAGTCTTAAACGTCAAAAAAACACTTACTATAGTCTTACGTCAAAAAAATGACACATTACTATAGACTTACGTCAAAAAAAAACACACTTACTATAGTCTTACGTCAAAAAAATGACACACTTACGTCACGAAAAAACACACTTACTATAGTCTTACGTCAAAAAAAACACACTTACTATAGTCTTACGTCAAAAAATGACACACTTACTATAGCCTTACGTCAAAAACGACACTACTATAGTCTTACGTCAAAAAACGACACACTTACTATAGTCTTACGTCAAAAAACGACACACTTACTATAGTCTTACGTCAAAAAACGACACACTTACTATAGTCTTACGTCAAAAAACAACACACTTACTATAGTCTTACGTCATGAAAAAACACACTTACTATAGTCTTACGTCAAAAAACCACACACTTACTATAGACTTACGTCATGAAAAAACACACTTACTATAGTCTTACGTCAAAAAAACACACACTATAGTCTTACGTCAAAAAATGACACACTTACTATAGTCTTACGTCAAAAAACGACACACTTACTATAGTCTTACGTCAAAAAACGACACACTTACTATAGTCTTACGTCAAAAAAAACACACTTACTATAGTCTTACGTCAAAAAACAACACACTTACTATAGTCTTACGTCAAAAAAAATGACACACTTACTATAGTCTTACGTCATGAAAAAACACACTTACTATAGTCTTACGTCAAAAAAACACACTTACTATAGTCTTACGTCAAAAAACACACACTTACTATAGTCTTACGTCAAAAAAAACACACTTACTATAGTCTTACGTCAAAAAACAACACACTTACTATAGTCTTACGTCATGAAAAAACACACTTACTATAGTCTTACGTCAAAAAAACACACACTTACTATAGTCTTACGTCAAAAAAACACACTTACTATAGTCTTACGTCAAAAAAACACACTTACGTCACACTTACTATATAGTCTTACGTCAAAAAATGACACACTTACTATAGTCTTACGTCAAAAAACGACACACTTACTATAGTCTTACGTCAAAAAATGACACACTTACTATAGTCTTACGTCAAAAAATGACACACTTACTATAGTCTTACGTCAAAAAAAACACACTTACTATAGTCTTACGTCAAAAAAACGACATACTTACTATAGTTTACTTCACGTCAAAAAAACGACTTACAAAATGACACACTTACTATAGTCTTACGTGAAAAAAAAACACTTCCTATAGACTTACATCAAAAAACACTTACTATAGTCTTACGTCAAAAAACGACTTACTATAGTCTTACGTCAAAAAAACGACACACTTACTATAGTCTTACGTCAAAAAACGACACACTTACTATAGTCTTACGTCAAAAAAACACACTTACTATAGTCTTACGTCAAAAAAAAACACACTTACTATAGTCTTACGTCAAAAAATGACACTTACTATAGTCTTACGTCAAGAAAAAGACACACTTACTATAGCCTTACGTCAAAAAATGACACACTTACTATAGTCTTACGTCAAAAAAACACACTTACTATAGTCTTACGTCAAAAAAAAACACACTTACTATAGTCTTACGTCAAAAAAAACACACTTACTATAGTCTTACGTCAAAAAAACGACACACTTACTATAGTCTTACGTCAAAAAATGACACACTTACTATAGTCTTACGTCAAAAAACAACACACTTACTATAGACTTACGTCATGAAAAAACACACTTACTATAGTCTTACGTCAAAAAAACACACTTACTATAGTCTTACGTCAAAAAAAAGACACACTTACTATAGTCTTACGTCAAAAAACACACTTACTATAGTCTTACGTCAAAAAACACACACTTACTATAGTCTTACGTCAAAAAAACACACTACTATAGTCTTACGTCAAAAAACCACACACTTACTATAGTCTTACGTCAAAAAAAAACACACTTACTATAGTCTTACGTCAAAAAAAACACACTTACTATAGTCTTACGTCAAAAAAAACACACTTACTATAGTCTTACGTCAAAAAAACGACACACTTACTATAGTCTTACGTCAAAAAAAACACACTTACTATAGTCTTACGTCAAAAAATGACACACTTACTATAGTCACGTCAAAAAAACACACACTTACTATAGTCTTACGTCAAAAAACACACTTACTATAGTCTTACGTCAAAAAAAAACACACTTACTATAGTCTTACGTCAAAAAACACACTTACTATAGCCTTACGTCAAAAAAACACACTTACTATAGTCTTACGTCAAAAAAACACACTTACTATAGCTTACGTCAAAAAACACACACTTACTATAGTCTTACGTCAAAAAAAAACACACTTACTATAGTCCTTACGTCAAAAAACACTTACTATACACTTACGTCACTTACTATAGTCTTACGTCAAAAAACACACTTACTATAGTCTTACGTCAAAAAAAAACACACTTACTATAGTCTTACGTCAAAAATCATGAAAAAACACTTACTATAGCCTTACGTCAAAAAACGACACACTTACTATAGCTTACGTCAAAAAATGACACTTTACTATAGTTACGTCAAAAAACACACTTACTATAGCCTTACGTCATAGTCTTAAAAAACACACTTACTATAGCCTTACGTCAAAAAAACACACTTACTATAGTCTTACGTCAAAAAAACACACTTACTATAGTCTTACGTCAAAAAAACACACTTACTATAGTCTTACGTCAAAAAACGACACACTTACTATAGTCTTACGTCAAAAAACACACTTACTATAGTCTTACGTCAAAAAACAACACACTTACTATAGTCCTTACGTCAAAAAACACACACTTACTATAGCCTTACGTCAAAAAAACACACTTACTATAGTCTTACGTCAAAAAAACACACACTTACTATAGTCCTTACGTCAAAAAAACGACACTTACTATAGTCTTACGTCAAAAAACGACACACTTACTATAGTCTTACGTCAAAAAACACACTATTTACGTCAAAAAACGACACACTTACTAGTCTTACGTCAAAAAAACGCACTTACTATAGTCTTACGTCAAAAAACGCACACTTACTATAGCCTTACGTCAAAAAAAACACACTTACTATAGTCCTTACGTCAAAAAACGACACACTTACTATAGCCTTACGTCAAAAAACACACTTACTATAGTCTTACGTCAAAAAACTACTATAGTCTTACGTCAAAAAAAAACACACTTACTATAGCTTACGTCAAAAACACACTTACTATAGTCTTACGTCAAAAAACGACACACTTACTATAGCCTTACGTCAAAAAACGCACTTACTATAGCTTACGTCAAAAAAACGACACACACTTACTATAGCCTTACGTCAAAAAAACACACTTACTATAGCTTACGTCAAAAAAACACACTTACTATAGTCTTACGTCAAAAAACGACACACTATAGTCTTACGTCAAAAAATGACACACTTACTATAGTCTTACGTCAAAAAAAAACACACTTACTATAGCCTTACGTCAAAAAACGACACTTACTATAGTCTTACGTCAAAAAATGACACACTTACTATAGCCTTACGTCAAAAAATGACACACTTACTATAGTCCTTACGTCAAAAAAACGCACTTACTATAGTCCTTACGTCAAAAAAAACACACTTACTATAGCTTACGTCAAAAAAACGACACACTTACTATAGCCTTACGTCAAAAAAACACACTTACTATAGTCTTACGTCAAAAAAACGCACTTACTATAGTCTTACGTCAAAAAACGCACACTTACTATAGCCTTACGTCAAAAAAAACACACTTACTATAGTCTTACGTCAAAAAACGCACTTACTATAGTCTTACGTCAAAAAAATGACACACTTACTATAGTCTTACGTCAAAAAAAACACACTTACTATAGTCTTACGTCAAAAAAACACACTTACTATAGTCTTACGTCAAAAAAACGCACACTTACTATAGCCGTTACGTCGTCAAAAAACACACTTACTATAGTCTTACGTCAAAAAAACACACTTACTATAGTCTTACGTCAAAAAAAACACACTTACTATAGTTACGTCAAAAAAACACACTTACTATAGCCTTACGTCAAAAAAACACACTTACTATAGTCTTACGTCAAAAAAACACACTTACTATAGCTTACGTCAAAAAAACGCACTTACTATAGCACTTACGTCAAAAAAACACACTTACTATAGTCTTACGTCAAAAAACGCACTTACTATAGTCTTACGTCACGTCAAAAATGAAACACTTACTATAGCCTTACGTCAAAAAAAACACACTTACTATACTATAGCCTTACGTCTACGTCAAAAAAAAACACACTTACTATAGTCTTACGTCAAAAAAATGACACACTATAGTCACTTACTATAGTCTTACGTCAAAAAAACACACTTACTATAGCCTTACGTCAAAAAAAACACACTTACTATAGCCTTACGTCAAAAAAACACACTTACTATAGTCTTACGTCAAAAAACACACACTTACTATAGTCTTACGTCAAAAAAACACACTTACTATAGTCTTACGTCAAAAAACGACACACTTACTATAGAAAAACTTACGTCAAAAAAAACACTTACTATAGCCTTACGTCAAAAAACACACTTACTATAGTCTTACGTCAAAAAAACGACACACTTACTATAGTCTTACGTCAAAAACGACACACTTACTATAGTCTTACGTCAAAAAAAACACACTTACTATAGTCTTACGTCAAAAAATGACACACTTACTATAGTCTTACGTCAAAAAAAACACACTTACTATAGTCTTACGTCAAAAAACGACACACTTACTATAGTCTTACGTCAAAAAAACACACTTACTATAGTCTTACGTCAAAAAAACACACACTATAGTCTTACGTCAAAAAAACGACACACTTACTATAGTCTTACGTCAAAAAACGACACACTTACTATAGTCTTACGTCATGAAAAAACACACTTACTATAGTCTTACGTCAAAAAAACGACATACTTACTATAGTCTTACGTCAAAAAAATGACACACTTACGTCACGAAAAAACACACTTACTATAGTCTTACGTCAAAAAATGACACACTTACTATAGCCTTACGTCAAAAAATGACACACTTACTATAGCCTTACGTCAAAAAATGACACACTTACTATAGCCTTACGTCAAAAAACACACTTACTATAGCCTTACGTCAAAAAAACACACTTACTATAGCCTTACGTCAAAAAAACACTTTCCATAGACTCTTGTCAAAAAACGACACTTACTATAGACTTACTTCAAAAAACACTTACTATAGTCTTACGTGAAAAAAAAACACTTTCTATAGTCTTACGTCAAAAAAACGACACACTTACTATAGTCTTACGTCAAAAAAACACACTTACTATAGTACGTCCTATACTTACGTCAAAAAATGACACACTTACTATAGCCTTACGTCAAAAAAACGCACACTTACTATAGCCTTACGTCAAAAAACGCACTTACTATAGCCTTACGTCAAAAAAACGCACTTACTATAGCCTTACGTCAAAAAACGCACTTACTATAGCCTTACGTCAAAAAACACACTTACTATAGCCTTACGTCAAAAAACGCACTTACTATAGCCTTACGTCAAAAACGCACTTACTATAGCCTTACGTCAAAAAACACACTTACTATAGCCTTACGTCAAAAAAAAAACACACTTACTATAGTTTACGTCAAAAAAAAAAACGCCTTACGTCAAAAAAACACACTTACTATAGTTCAAAACGCACTTACTTACGTCAAAAAACGACACTTACTATAGTCTTACGTCAAAAAAACACACTACTATAGTCTTACGTCAAAAAACGTACATACTATAGTCCTTACGTCAAAAAAACACACACACACTAAAAAGTCTTACGTCAAAAAAACACACACACTATAGTCTTACGTCAAAAAACACACTTACTATAGTCTTACGTCAAAAAAATTTTTTGACACACTTACTATAGCTTACGTCAAAAAAACGCATGGTACACACTTACGTCTGTAAAAACCTTACTATAGCCTTAGATGAACACGGTGCGGGCGCTGACTCAGTGTGTTACAGTACCATAGTCATCTACTCTGTGTGTGTGTGTGTGTGTGTGTGTGTGTGTGTGTGTGTGTGTGTGTGTGTGTGTGTGTGTGTGTGTGTGTGTGTGTGTGTGTACAGTATGAGGAGTGAGAGTTCAGCCTCAGCGCTCTCGTGAGTGTGAGCTGGCTGAGGTTCTGATGAGTTACCAGCAGCTCAGTGAACCTAACGAAGCAGAACAAAAGCTCATTGTCTCGGCGCTCTCGTTTAAAACTAACGAGAGCAGCGAGCCCCGCGTCCCGCCCTCTGCAGTAAGTGTGTGTACTCACAGGGCATCGGGGCAGAACTCGGGCTGCAGCAGCCTGCGGCCTTGGAGGAGGAAAACCGTGATGTCGAAGGAGTTCACGTCGGAGTAGGGCGGAGCTCCTCGGGTCATCAGTTCCCAAAGCAGCACTCCGAACGACCACTGTGAACGAGCAAATTAAAAAAAGTGTTTTTTTTTTTTTCAATACAAAGATGTACGATGGCTTAGTGCTTTAGCACATTCGCCTCTCAGCGCTAGGGATTCCCGGTTCGAATCCCCATCTGGGTGGAGTTTCCATGTTCTCCCCGTGTCCGCGTGGGTTTCCTCCGGGTTCTCGGGTTTCCTCCCACAGTCTAAAAACATGGATCAAGTCAATTGAGTTCTCAATTGCCCCATATAAAGTGTGTGTGTGTGAGTGAGTGTGTGTCCAGTGATAGATTGGGTGTATCTGCCCAGCGCCCGAAACGTTCTCCCCTGGATGGGCATGGGGAACCCCCCCCCCCCCAGCGACCCTAATATAGGATAACGCGGAAGATAATGAATGACTGAAAAGATCATTCATTCATTATCTCCTGCTTTATCCTCCAATATGGTCGCGGTGGGGTTCCCCATGCCCATCCAGGGGAGAACGTCTCTGGCGCTGGGCAGATACACCCAGGACAGGGCGCCAATCCATCGTTGGGCACACACTCACTCACACAGACACACTCTATATGGGGCAATTTGGAGAACCCAATTGGCTTAATCCATGTTTTTGGACTGTGGGAGGAAACCGGAGAACCCGGAGGAAACCCACGCAGACACGGGGAGAACATGGAAACTCCACCCAGATGGGGATTCGAACCGGGAATCCCTAGCGCTGAGAGGAGAACGTTCTAAACCACTAAGCCACCGTGCCGCCCTGAATGAAAAGATGTACGGTATAAATCAGAAGAAGTCCCAACATCATGTGACGTACCACATCAGACTTGGTGGTGAACTTGTGAGTCTGCAGACTCTCCAAAGCCATCCATTTGACCGGCAGCTTGACGCCACTTTTATTGTGCACACTGTAGTATTCTTTATCGTACACGTCTCTGGCCAGACCGAAGTCGGCCACCTTCACCGTGTAGCTTTCATCCAGCCTGCAGGAGAGAACCCGCAAAATCAACAGCATTATAAATAAATGAATGAATGAATGAATGAATGAATGAATAAGTGAGCACTGTGCGCTTCAGTCATGTTGAAAAGCTCACATGCAGTTTCTGGCCGCGAGGTCACGGTGTACAAACTTCTTGCTGGCGAGATACTCCATGCCTTTGGCCACCTGCAGGCCGAAACCCATCAGGTCCTTCACCGTGGGGTTCTGTTGGGGAACAACAGTAATGTTAGAAAGACATGTGGTGTGTGTGTGTGTGTGTGTGTGTGTGTGTGTCTTCAGTCTTCAGACCGGGCCAAACCTACATGAGTCTCATCTCGGATGAAGTTGCGCAGATCTCCGTGTTTCATGTACGGCAGGACGACCAGAGGCGAGCCCTCGCTGGGCAGACAGATCCCCAGCAGTGACAGCACGTTCGGGTGGCTGAAGTCCTTCATGATGATTCCCTCCTTTAGGAACTGAGACACCTCCTCGATATCCGTGATGCCTGCAGGAAGGAGGAAAAGAAATTGCTTTGACTGACAATGTGGGGGGGGGGGGGGGGCGGGCATAATGACATCATACAGAAAGGACCCATGTTCATCCCTACTGGGAATCAAAGCCAGGACCCCAAAACATCATAAAAATCTGAAGGTTGGTGGGATTGTTCGGTATTGTTTATCCTACATGACGCTCATATGGCTTCTTGTCAGAAAAAACTACACATTATTAGTTTTGTATTTGCTTAATTCATTCATCCATTATCTCCCGCTTTATCCTCTATTAGGGTCGCCGGGGGGGGGGGGGGGGGGGTTCCCCATGCCCATCCAGGGGAGAACGTTTCAGGCGCTGGGCAGATAGACCCAGGACAGGGCGCCAATCCATCACTAGGCACACACTCACTCACACAGACACACTCTATGTGGGGCAATTTGGAGAACTCAATTGACTTGATCCATGTTTTTGGACTGTGGGAGGAAACCGGAGAACCCGGAGGAAACCCACGCGGACACGGGGAGAACATGGAAACTCCACCCAGATGGGGATTCGAACCGGTAATCCCCAGCGCTGAGAGGCGAACGTGCTAAACCACTAAGCCACCGTGCCGCAATTTGCTTTATACACTTTTTAAATGATGTTTTTTTTTTAATTTTTTTTTTATGCATGGTATGAATGATCATAAATGTTTACTGTATATTAGTATTTTCATTCATTCATTCATTATCTCCCGCTTTATCCTCTATTAGGGTCGCGGGGGGGGTTCCCCATGCCCATCCAGGGGAGAACGTCTCGGGCGCTGGGCAGATACACCCAGGACAGGGCGCCAATCTATCACTGGGCACACACTCACTCACACATACACACTCTATATGGGGCAATTTGGAGAACTCAATTGATTTGATCCATGTTTTTGGACTGTGGGAGGAAACCGGAGAACCCGGAGGAAACCCACGCGGACACGGGGAGAACATGGAAACTCCACCCAGATGGGGATTCGAACCGGGAATCCCTAGTGCTGAAAGGAGAACATGCCAAACCACTAAGCCACTGTGCCGCCCTATTAGTATTTTGATGTTGTCTATTTCTATACACATATCAAAGTCTATATAACTAAAGCTTCAAGTATTATTTATCAAAGGTACAGTTGAAATGACTCGCAACGGAACCCGATCCACCTGTGTCCCGAAACCTTTCCTGTTGTACAGCATCAGCCGAAATCGTTCATTTAAAATGCCATCAGTCCACGAACGGCTCGACACACCATCCCCGAGGAAAGCCGTTTCAGAGACGGGACTTAATCCGGTGAAACCCGAGCCGGGCTTAACTGGAGGCCATCCAAACCCCTGTGTCTAAATTCGAGAGCTCTCGCACTTAGAACAAATTAAACAGCTGTTTACTTTCAGTGGGAGCATAAAACCCCAGAGTGAATAAAACGTCCGCCGACATAAAAGACAGAGGATCGAGGGGAGAGGTGCGGGGGGTGGAGGGGGGGGGCAAAAACTAATACAGGATTAATTTTAGAGTTTAGGATTAGAAGGAATATAAACCTGAACATATAAAATCACACACCTGCTGCAGTATTTGTGTGAAAATCCCTGAAAATCACCCCATATGGCATCAACAACCACGCCAAAGTCCAAAGATTTATTTTTTCTTTCGGAAGGTCACGGCATCGTTGTTTACATTACAGAAGCGTGAGAGCGATGGTCGGCTGTGCAGACTCACGGTTTAAGGACTTCACAGCGCAGTGCTGCTTCTGGCCGTCGGGTTCCAGTAAAGTCCCGTGGAACACACAGCCGAAGTGACCTGCCGTGCACAGAGAGGGGAAGAGGAACGTTCAGTACATTAATCCATCAGAGCTTCTGTATGGTTTATTATATTATACATCATCAGGCCTTTCAGCAGGCAGAACAATGAGGAGTCCCCAACGCTGCACCCGCGAGCGCAGTGCACAATGCAAACAATGCAGAGTATTTTTGTGCTTCCTACATTCCAAAAATCTCCTCTAAATGTTTGACTTATTCACTAAACGTTCTCAGCATTGAAGAGGAAATGTTCCCACACAGTTCAGATGAAGGATCAGTACATCACATCTATAGAGCCGCAGCATGATGTATGATGGTATGATGTATGATGTATGATTTATGATGGTATGATGTTATGATGTTATGATGTTATGATGGTATGATGTATGATTTATGATGATGTATGATGGTATGATGGTATGATTTATGATGGTATGATGTTATGATGTTATGATGTTATGATGGTATGATGTATGATTTATGATGATGTATGATGGTATGATGGTATGATTTATGATGATGTATTATGGTATGATGTTATGATGGTATGATGGTATGATTTATGATGATGTATGATGGTATGATGTATGATTTATGATGATGTATGATGGTATGATGGTATGATTTATGATGGTATGATGGTATGATGTTATGATGTTATGATGGTATGATGGTATGATGGTATGATTTATGATGATGTATGATGGTATGATGGTATGATGGTATGATGGTATGATGGTATGATGTTATGATGATGTATGATGTTATGATGGTATGATGGTATGATTTATGATGATGTATGATGGTATTATGTATGATGGTATTATGTATGATGATGTATGATGATGTATGATGGTATTATGTATGATGTTATGTATGATGTATGATGATGTGTATGATGTTGATGATGGTATGATGTTATGATGGTATGATGTATGATGTATGATTTATGATGATGTATGATGATGTATGATGATGTATGATGGTATTATGTATGATGGTATTATGTATGATGATGTATGATGGTATTATGTATGATGATGTATGATGATGTATGATGGTATTATGTATGATGGTATTATGTATGTATGATGGTATGATGTATGATGATGTATGATTGTTGATGGTATATGATGGTATGATGGTATGATTTATGATGATGTATTATGGTATGATGTTATGATGGTATGATGATGTATGATGGTATGATTTATGATGATGTATGATGGTATGATGTTATGATGTTATGATGTATGATGTATTATGGTGGTATTTATGTATGATGTTATTATGTATGATGTATGATGGTATTATGTATGATGGTATTATGTATGATTTAAGATGATGTATGATGGTATTATGTATGATTTAAGATGATGTATGATGGTATTATGTATGATGATGTATGATGGTATGATGTATGATTTATGATGATGTATGATGGTATGATGTATGCCTGGTATGCCTATCCCAGCACTCAATAGGAAAAACAGGAGAAACACTCTGCACGGGTCACGGGTCACATCTTTAATTTACCAGCTTGAATTTTACCGCAAATCTTCAAATAACATACATTTTTCAGCCGCCGTTATGTTACGTTCCCTGAGGATGACGTGCAAACCTATTTTCACCAACATAATCATTCAAACCTGGGACTTCGCCGTGGGACTCGAATTAGACTGAATATAAATATGAACATCCATCCATCATCTTCCGCTTTATCCTCTATTAGGGTCGCGGGGGGGGGGGGGGGGGGGGTGTTCCCCATGCCCATCCAGGTGAGAGCGTCTCGGGCGCTGGGCAGATACACCCAGGACAGGACGCCAGTCTATCACTGAACACACACTCACTCACACAGACACACACTCTATATGGGGCAATTTGTAGAACTCAATTGACTTGATCCATGTTTTTAGTACTGTGGGAGGAAACCCGAGAACCCGGAGGAAACCCACGCGGACACGGGGAGCTAAATCTGAACATGATTTTGTAACTTCACTCTCAGTTTGCATCGTCCGCAAAGAGACGTGTGATTCAAACGTGAACTGCATCGGTTTCTGTACCTTCACTCCCGAGCGCCCGTAATAATGTTGTGAAGGTGGAACTGCGAATTGCAGTGTGTGTGTGTGTGTGTGTGTGTGTGTGTGTGTGTGTGTGTGTGTGTGTGTGTGCGCTCAATAATAACGGCATGGCGGGTAATGTCTCCTCTGAGCTACTATCACGTCCTCCCAGATGGCAGCCGAGTCAGATTACTGCACGGAGCCTCCAGACAGTCCAACAATGAGCGCGGAATTTTACACGGGAGGAAATCACCACATTACACCCCCCCCACACACACACACCCCTCCACCTCCTCACACACACACACACACACACACACACATGTAATGAAGCTCGCTCGATCATAAACACACTCACACACAGTACACACACACACACACGCCCTGTTTTCCTGCAGGAGTGTGAAGTGGGTATCCACCCGGGGAGTTCTGAGAGGAGACGCCGACTGTGGACGGGAACCGGCTCTCCGGCAGAACCTCACCGTACACCCGATCTCCCACCCACACCCCACACCCCACACAACCCCCACCCCCCCCCCCCCCCCCCCACTCTCGCAGCACAATTCAGAGTGCAGACACCCGGCAGTGTTGCCTTGATCTGAGATGTTTTCGGCCGGCGTCGTGTTCCTCTGGAACATGCTGCGTTAGAGCCGACGTTCACGAGCATGGCGTTAATAAAGCCGTGGGGTTTGAACACGACTGAGGGTTAAATCAGTGAGTCCGAACCGAATCACTGAGTCATGTTCACGCTGAATCAACCACGACACTGCGTTCAGACGCGCAGGGGGCGGGGCCACACGCTCTTTGCCTTTAGAGCATTCGTTCATTCATTCATTCATTATCTCCCGCTTTATCCTCTATTAGGGTCACGGTGGGGTTCCCCATGCCCATCCAGGGGAGAATGTCTCAGGCGCTGGGCAGATACACCCAGGACAGGGCGCCAATCCATCGCTGGGCACACACTCACTCACACAGACACACCCTATATGGGGCAATTTTGAGAATTCAATTGACTTGATCCATGTTTTTGGACGAGTCTCCCACTGAGTCTTGGTCCTCCCAAGGTTTCTTCCTTAAATAACAACATAAAAGGGAGTTTTTTCTTGCCACTGTCGCTTCGGCTCGCTCTTTGGGGGTTTAAAGGCTTTTCATTCTGTAAAGCTGCTTTGACATGAATAAAAAACTTGAACTTAAATAAAAATAACTTGATAACCGCGTGAGTTTTTAATCGTAAACGTGACGAGTATCTCCAGCAATCATCCCGCTTTATGAAAGCTACTTCAGAAAAGCTGTGCTGCAAAACGGACGCGTTGGAGACATCAGTTCTGACTTCCTCAACAAAAAAAAAAAAAAAAAACAGCACAAATTGTCGTATTCATTTTTGTTTTGTAGGTTAAAGTGTTAATAATAAATTGTGATCCTGAATGAATGTTGCTGATGAATTTGAATTTATTATTATTTATTGATTTTATTTCATTTCATTTTTCAGTATCAAATGCCAGTCGGTTCAAAAATGTTTCTGGTTTTAATACGGATTTCGTTCGTTTCTGTTACAAACTAAAAAACAAAGTTAATAAAATGATTCTTCGTTCTGAGTTGATCTATATTTCTTACTTTTTCGTTTTCTTTATTGTTAATAAGGAGACATTGTTATAAAAGAGGTGAACTTATAACAAATTTATAGACAAATCATACTACAGTGGGCGTTTAAAAATACGCAATACCCATTTTTGATAAATTTGGGGGGGAAAATCATGTGGGGGGGGTGAGGTGAGTGTGCGTGTATGTGTATGTGTGTGTGTGTGTGTGTGTGTGTGTGTGTGTGTGTGTGGGAGGGGGGGGGCGCAAAATGTTTTCTTCTTCCTAAGGGGGGCTTAACAGAAAATAATTGAGAAGCACTGCTTTAGAGTCAAGCCAAAAGCCAAAATTTACAGATAAAAAAAACTCACAATAAAATAAAAACAACCGGCGGCACGGTGGCTTAGTGGTTTGGCACGTTCTCCTCTCAGCGCTAGGGATTCCCGGTTCGAATCCCCATCTGGGTGGAGTTTCCATGTTCTCCCCGTGTCTGCGTGGGTTTCCTCCGGGTTCTCCGGTTTCCTCCCACAGTCCAAAAACATGGATCAAGTCAATTGAGTTCTCCAAATTGCCCCATATAGAGTGTGTCTGTGTGAGTGAGTGTGTGCCCAGCGATGGATTGGCGCCCTGTCCTGGGTCTATCTGCCCAGCACCCGAGACGTTCTCCCCTGGATGGGCATGGGGAACCCCACTGCGACCCTAATAGAGGATAAAGCGGGAGATAATGAATGAATGAAAAATAAAAACACTGTATACTGTCTCCGGTCACATGACTCGCTCCCGGACCTCGAGCTAAACGAAATGAATGTGAAAGAAGAGAGACGCATCAAAGGACTTCAAACGCTGTAATCACGTACGAGATTCGTTCAGCTCTGTAATCAGTAACTAAAGCTGGTTAATAAAATGTCACAAAGAGTTCATTACAAAACGGGTCGTTCCGCTCCTTAATTCTGATTGGCTGAGCCGTTTGTCCAGCCGTGACCTTATTGGGAACGACACACACCTCTGAGGGCTACACTGCGTGATGTACGGTATGTTACTTTAAATCATAAAATACAGATTAATATGAACAGTGTTGTTTATAAACTGTGTTCTGCAATTTGGCCAATAGATGGCACTATTCGATTGATAGAGAAACCGGACTCCTGTTACTCAGCGATCAGTGTTCAGTTTATTTTCCTTTCAATAAACGCATTTACGAATCAAACCTTGTTTTTTTTTTTATTATAGTGAGTTTGTAAGCGTTTTATTAAAGCAATAAGACACTCGAGGTTGCGTATTATTGTGAAATAAATCACAGGATAGATGTGTAACGGCCCAACAACACGTCTTTCCCGTGAATTATTCACAATAATGCACGTCCTCTCACACCCTATTGCTTTAATACATTATACGAACTTAAAAACAGTACGCAATAAACTGTTTAAATATTAAATATTAAGTTAATTAAATTAAATTGATATTAAAATAGGGGCGGCACGGTGGCTTAGTGGTTTAGCACGTTCTCCTCTCAGCACTAGGGAATCCCGGTTCGAATCCCCATCTGGGTGGAGTTTCCATGTTCTCCCCGTGTCCGCGTGGGTTTCCTCCGGGTTCTCCGGTTTCCTCCCACAGTCCAAAAATATGGAACAAGTCAATTGAGTTCTCCAAATTGCCCCATATAGAGTGTGTCTGTGTGAGTGAGTGAGTGTGTGCCCAGCGATGGATTGGCATCCTGTCCTGGGTGTATCTGCCCAGCGCCCGAGATGTTCTCCCCTGGATGGGCGTGGGGAACCCCCCCCCCCCGCGACCCTAATAGAGGATAAAGCTGGAAGATAATGAATGAATATTAAAATATTAAGCTCCTGTCCATCACTGCTGACGTATCGTTACTGTTATACAGGCAAGACTAAACGACTCTAAAACTAAACGAGGTTCATTATTTTATATCTGACTCCCGAACCCCAAACTCCACCCCGTTTGCCGCGTCATCGGTTCCTCGGTGCTTCCGGTGCATTAGTCATGTGTTCTCTGCCTCACCTCTTCCAATAATCTGATTAACGTGCAGCAGCAGGTCTTCCGTGGCTATGACCACATGCTGCACCTCCTTCAGGAGCTCGGGGTGGAGGCTGCTCAGGTCCACGAGGGCGCAGCCGGGCAGCAGCGGAGACGACGGGTCCCCCTCGGCTCCCAGCAAGCCGGACAGGTCCACGTGGGCGTGGGTGTGGGCGTGGGCGTGGGTGTAGGGCGGCGGCCGGCAAGACTCGCTTTGGGAGATGGGCACGCTCTGGTCTGTGAGGGAACGAGGTCGAGAGATCAAAGGTTAATGACTGACGGACTACGAGGGTCGGCCGAAAGAACTCGGGTGTCACGGGGGGGTGGGGGGTGGGGTGGTTGTGGGGGGTCAGGCAATTACAACTACAAAGGGGTATGAGGCCTTTAGCAAAAAAAAAAAAAAAAAGTGAGGGAGCATGCAGCGCGGTGAAGATTAGAAGAGGGGTCACGAGGGCCGAGCTGCCGGGGGCCGAGCTGCCGGGTTCCGAACGTGCAGGCAGCGGAACGTACCCTCGAGCAAAGTGGTTCTATAGTCCAGAGACTCGTGGGACACCATTTCATTACTGGGACTGACGCTCCTCGCGGTCGCCAGCATGTCCAAGTGTGGAATGTGAGCGCGGCCATCGAACCAAACCATCCCCTCAGCTAAATCTACACGCAGAGAGAGAGAGAGAGAGAGCGAGAGAGAGAGAGAGAGAGAGAGAGAGAGAGAGAGAGAGAGAGAGAGAGAGAGAGAGAGAGAGAGAGACAGAGAGAGAGAGAGAGAGAGAGAGCGAGTTAGACAGTTAGAAAGAAAACAGACAGACCGCTTCCCCATGTCTTCCTGCAGCATCAGTACAGCACAACCCCGAAAACACCCAGCACTCACCCCTTCCAGCCCCCCCCCCCCCCCCCCCGCCCGCCCGCCCGCCCCATGTGACCCACTGAGCGTCTGACGCCAATAATTTTCCCCGAAAACGTTGGCCGCTCGTCGTGACGTCACGTACCGTCGATGTGCTTCTTCCTCTTGATCCAGACGAAGAGGGCCAGCAGCAGCAGGAGTAACAGGGACACACACACCACGCCGGCCACCAGGGGGGTGTAGTCCTGCTCCTGCGCCAGCATCACCCGGCCCAGAATGACCGAGGACGAGGCCTGCATCCACTGCAACGTATAAAACACACACACAGGCGTGGGTTCCAACAGCAGCGAAACCTAATACGCGTCGTCACGGGGATGCGCGGTGGGGGCCTTTGGAACCCACGCCCGAGAGCGTGGCTCTGGTGGGGAACACGTTCTCCAGAGCGAGAGAGAGAGAGAGAGAGAGAGAGAGTACGAAACGAAGATGAGATGATGTCCTCACCTCCACCTCGATCTCTCTGGTGGTGGACTAGAGTTCGGGAGGCACGGTGCATCCCCCCCCAGAGCCACCCACACTCTCGGGCGTGGGTTCCGCGCATCTCCGTGGCGACGAGTGAGAGTAACGTAGCGCGCAATTAAACTACAAAGTGTTTTAAACCTCCATTAGAACCATAACACACAATGCCGGCGTGGCTCTGGTGGGGAACACGTTGCCTCCCGAATCTCCAGAGAGAGAGAGAGAGAGAGAGAGAGAGAGAGAGAAGAGAGACAGCACGAAACGAAGATGAGATGATGTCCTCACCTCCACCTCCATCTCTCTGGTGGTGGACTGGAGTTCGGGAGGCACGGTGCATCCCCCCCAGAGCCACCCACACTCTCGGGCGTGGGTTCCGCGCATCTCCGTGGCGACGAGTGAGAGTAACGTAGCGCGCAATTAAACTGCAAAGTGTTTTAAACCTCCATTAGAACCATAACACACAACGCCGGGCGCCACCACCCACACTCAGAACATCTCCTCCAGAGCAGGAGGACATTAGTCAATCTAGCACTACACGAAAAGGAAGCATTCACACACACACACACACACACACACACACACACACACACACACACACACACACACACACACTGCAAAGGAAATTGGATTAGAGTTAGAGGGTCTCTGGTGCTGAGTTATTGAGTTGAGGCGGGTGGGGGGGGGGGATGTAATAAGGGGGTCAGATAAAATCCCGATGTCACACTCATGCGAACACTCACGGAGCGTCGCACGCCGCCCTGCATCATGTCTGATCGTCTGGGACCGGGGACGGGAACCGGGCCTGACCGCGCCCGCGGGCGGGCGGACGGAGAGGAAATACGAGGCGTCTTATCGCTATTAGGTTCTGGGTTCTTAAAACAACAATAAAACAACAAAGAGAAAAATGCAGAGCCGATACGATTCGGCGTGAACGCAGACGTCTCGCTGATCCCACATCAGAGACGCCGAGCGGCGGCGAAGGCGGCGGGCGTCCGGGTTTCCTGTCATTATTTCAACATTATGAACGAGGTCTCTGTGAGCGTCAGGGCGAGAGACGCGCGAGAGAGAGAGAGAGAGAGAGAGAGAGAGAGAGAGAGAGAGAGAGAGAGAGCACGAAACGAAGATGAGACGATGTCCTCACCTCCACCTCGATCTCTCTGGTGGCGGACTGGAGTTCGGGAGGCACGGTGCATTCCAACGTGTTCCCCACCAGAGCCACACTCTCACAGGAGAGATTAGACACTCGCAGCACCTCGCCCTTCACGGCCTCCACGTCCACGCGAGGGACCTGCAGACAGGAAGTGAAGACCTGCATTCAGAAACATGTCTGCTTCATACTCAGATTTAGTCTTGAACAACAGCCTCCAATATACTCTCATATACTCCAATATACTCTCATATACTCAAATATACTCTCATATACTCCAATATATTCTCATATACTCCTATATACGCTCATATACTCAAATACGCTTATATACTCCAATATACACTCATATACTCCAATATACGCTCATATACTCAAATACGCTTATATACTCCAATATACACTCATATACTCCAATATACGCTCATATACTCAAATACGCTTATATACTCCAATATACACTCATATACTCCAATATACGCTCATATACTCCAATATACACTCATATACTCAAATACGCTCATATACTCCAATATACACTCATATACTCCAATATACGCTCATATACTCAAATACGCTTATATACTCCAATATACACTCATATACTCCAATATACACTCATATACTCCAATATACTCTCATATACTCAAATACTTTCATATACTCCAATATACTGTCATATACTCAAATACGATCATATACTCCAATATACACTCATATACTCCAATATACGCTCATATATTCAAATACGCTCATATACTCCAATATACTCTCATATACTCAAATATACGCTCATATACTTCAATATACTCTCATATACTCCAATATACGATCATATACTCCAATATACTCTCATATACTCCAATATACTCTCATATACTCCAATATACGCTCATATACTCAAATACGCTCATATACTCCAATATACTCTCATATACTAAAATACTCTCATATACTCCAATATACTCTCATATACTCAAATATTTTCATATACTCTAATATACTCTAATATACTCTCATATACTCAAATATTTTCATTTACTCCAATATACTCTCATATACTCCAATATACTCTCATATACTCCAATATACGCTCATATACTCAAATACTCTCATATACTCCAATATACGCTCATATACTCAAATACGCTCATATACTCCAATATACGCTCATATACTCAAATACGCTCATATACTCCAATATACTCTCATATACTCAAATACTATCATATACTCTAATATACTCTATATGAGATTATATTGGAGTATTTGAGTATATGACAGTATATTACTCAAATACTATCATATACTTAAAAAAAAACTCATATATTGTACACATCAGCATATCTTAGGAATTGTGCGAGTAAACCAGAGTTCCTGGAGAAAACCCACTCAGGTACAGGGAGGACATGCAGATCACTCTGAAAGAACCTTTGCTCCATTACTGAACTTTATAATTACCGGTTTATTGTTTGACTTCAGCTCTATTGTCAGTAAAAAATAAGAAATTGAAGAGAAGGAATAGAAATCAAAAATAAGCGAGAGAGTTAGAGGGAAAGAGAGAAAGAGAGAGCAAAAAAAAAAGAGAGAGAGAGAGAGAGAGACAACGACGGAACAATAAAAGAGAATACCACAGCGAGAGCATCAGAGGATGAGAGACAAATAATAAGAGACAGAAAGAAAAAGAAAAAAAGGGATGGAGAGAGAGAGCGAGAGAGAGAGAGAGAGCGAGCAAGAGAGAGAGAGAGAGAGAGAGAGAGAGAACAGAAGGCAATAAAAAGAGTGATCACATTGGTTGCATGACAGCCTGAGCTTTACAGATTGGACACACTGCTCACTTCTGCACCTGTTTCCCTACAGTAAAAATCACATGAACCAATATGAACAGACTGAGCGACACACACACACACACACACACACACACACACACACACACACACACACACACACACACACACACACACACAGATTTCCGTTAGTCCCTCCAGCATGCCCCTCCACCATCGTGCTTTATTGCGTGTATCAAACTCCGCTCCTCAATCTGTTGCCGTGGTTTCAGGTTCATTAACATTAATAATTAAATCTAATGACAACGACGTCACACTGCTCACGGCTGAAGCATCGGCCGGCAAACGTAAACAAAACCCATCGCAAACCACCAGCGTTCAGCTAGATGCAAGATGCCATCAGTATGCGTGTGTGTGTGTGTGTGTGTGTGCGTGTGTGTGTGTGTGTGCAGGTTTAAAGTGCATTACATCCTGGGCTCTTGCACAGGAGAATGCAGAAAGCAGCAGGACTCTCTTCCTCAACAGCTGCACTAAACCGCGAGTGCCAGTTGCAAACAGAAATCTTCTTGTCCTGCATTGTTTTAAAAATTTCTTTTTTTTTTTTTTTTGGGGCTTCGTTTCCGTTGCTAATGCGAAGGATCTCAGCATTCGTGAGCCGAGGCGGAAAAAACCCGAGCTTTTATAGAACGAGGGCGATGGAGAGAACGGCGAGCCTGAGCGTGATAGAACACCGTGTAATTTACTTCCATTTCGCGTGCGCGAATTGTCCGCGCGCTGTTCTGGAGATCTCTCAATGTATGATTGCACCGCTCTACCTCGGTCCTGTCCACCTGCTGGTGAAAACACTCGTTGTGTGTCATCAATTACAGTTTTATTTTATTTTTTAATTACTATTAATTATCATCATTAAATGAAATGGAAGTATTCCTGAAATGGAAGTAATTTACTTCCATTTCAGCGTGCGCGAATTGTCTGCGCGCTGTTCTGGAGATCTCTCAACGTATGATTTACATTTAGATTGCACCGTTCTAACTCGGTCCTGTCCACCTGCTGGTGAAAACACTCGTTGAGTGTCATCAATTACACGTTTTTTAATTATTATTATTATTATTATTATTATTATTATTAATTATCATCACTCGTATCATTAGAGCATTGTGGTTGGGTGAATGCGTTTATCGATTTCTAAACTAATTTAGTATTTATACTGGTGGATGTCGGGTGGATGGTCGTCCTCCAGGGCAAGACGGGCTTGAGAGGCACCCCCCCCCCCCTCCATCACCAAATACACTATGTGAACAAAATATAGTTATTTTTTTAAAAAAGGCTGGGGGGGCTGGTTCTCCTACCTTAATTTCCAGAACATTCCTGGGGCCTCTGGGAGTGATGGTGGGCTTCTGGAACTCCTCGAACTTGGGGTCCTCCACGTAGGTCAGGTCGTACTGCTGCGTGGCGAAGCCATCCAGGACGAAGGTCATTTTGGTGGCGACCGGAGGCCGCAGGTTCAGACCCTTCAGCGACGGCGTGATGCAGACGATGGCCAGCTTGTCCTCGCCCTGTTTGCAGGTCTGAGCGCGGCCCGCAGAAAGAACATGGGATTACCGAGCCGGGTCTTAAAACGTCATTCCGTCAAATCGCAGCGAGGCCACGGAGAGCATCTTTAAAAGGCATCAAACCCGGGGCCTCCGTATCATCAGTCACTCGCGACGGCGGGCGTTTATAATAATCCCGCGCCGACGTGTACGGCTTTCGGATTACACGCTCCACTAAGAACCAAAAGGCTCGGCAACTTCTGAACGACGCACTGCTTTGACGACGGCGCGTCGTCACGACACACAGACACCACGTCTCAGCCGTGGCTCACTCCATCATCATCACTCACTCCATCTTCAGGCGGCCTCTTTATTTGACATCATATTTAAACTACATCTCCCTCAGCACCAGAGCTCCGGCCTCATCCGCCCGCCCCCGTTGTTTAATATCGGGTTTGCTTCTCTCCGTATACAAGGCCATCCTTAAGTACATGCCCCCCCTCCGGTCTCAGAATGGTCTCAGGGCAGCATCTCAGTTCAGTATTATACACAGGACCCGACGCTGAGGACCATCAAAGTGGCTGAAAACAACCATGTGATGAAAAAAAAAAAAAAAAAAAAAAAAAAGGCAAGCGAGGGAACCGACGGGGAACCGAGAACAAAACGGGTAAATATTTGCAGTGTGGCAAGAGCCGCTGATAAAACACACTTATCTGCCACGGGGGAGATAAACACGTCCTTGACATGGGAACCGAAAAGAGTCCGAAAAACAAAGTCCAGCAACAATGTTTTCAAATGTTAAAGAAATCACATATTAAAATGTTTACTTCTGACTTTATCCTCACTGTGTGACATCACGGGCGGCACGGTGGCTTAGTGGTTTAGCATGTTCTCCTCTCAGCGCTAGGGATTCCCAGTTCGAATCCCCATCTGGTTGGAGTTTCCATGTCCTCACCATATCTGCGTGGGGTTCTCTGGTTTCCTCCCACAGTCCAAAAACATGGATCAAGTCAATTGAGTTCTCCAAATTGCCCCATAGAGAGTGTGTCTGTGTGAGTGAGTGTGTGTCCAGCGATAGATTGGCGCCCTGTCCTGGGTCTATCTGCCCAGCGCCCGAAACGTTCTCCCCTGGATGGGCATGGGGAACCCCCCCCCGCGACCCTAATATAGGATAAAGCGGAAGATAATGGATGGATGGATGTGTGACATCACACTCATGACATCATGTTCTTTAAACCGGGTACCGATGAAGAGCAGGGCCACTAGAGAAGCAGATGTGGGGGCCAATTAGGTTTTAGGGAATATGATAACACACAGTTCGTGATGTCATAGAAGTCAGCACGGGAAATGCTTTTCATACAATTATTATTATTATTATTATTATTATTATTATTAATAATAAAGTGGATCCTCATTTGCATAAAACGGAGTTGTCTCCGTCAGCTCGAGGCAGTGTGCTTTAAAGGCTTTGAGAGGACACACAGGATTTTGGCGTCAGACACTGACCCTGAATGGGGGACCTCCACAATCATCATCCCAATTCATCCCCCCAGCGACCCTAGTAGAGGATAAAGCTGAAGATAATGGATGGATGGATAGGTATTTAAATAGGAGACACTGCTAAGGACCAATGGAGCACAGGACGGTATAAAAGCTCCTTTAGATGCGTCTTTATAGCGCTGTTATTGTCATTACCGTCTGTAGAACGTGCGCTGACTAAAGGAACTGTGTGCAGAAGTGGTTTCGCTTTTAATTGATGCATTTAGCAACAAGCCGCAGCCTGCAACGTCCTTCATCTGGAGGGACGGCAGTGAGAGACTAAACCCGGGGCTTACCTCGGATTACGGCTGCGGAGTTCAGGAATGTTAATGTCGTCATGTTCAGGGATTTGATTGGTATTCCCGGATTAATAAGCGGATTAATAAAGATTGTGGATGAAGTCTTTATTCCCGATAAACAGAGGCGGACGAAGCTCCGTCTCACGAGACGTGAAGTCCCGGGCTCTGTTTCTGTCGTTGGTAAAGGAACCTCACTGTAACAGATGAGGGATCCACTCCGGTTACGTGAGTCAGGCCGGTTTAGTAAAACTCAAGACAGGAAAAGCTTCCCCCCCCCACCACACACACACACACACACACACACACACACACACACACACATACACACACATACACACACACACAACATTTCAATAAAAGTGCATAAACAATAAAAGACTTGTTCTTTATGGGCCGGGGTGGGAGTATCGACCCCGCGCTGTTTATGGTAAAGAATTTAGAGAGGAACAGCTGGGGGGACGGTATAAATCTACAGAACTTCAGCGGAATAGATCATAAACGCCGACTTAGAACGTTTAACTCAATGTATCACAGCATCCGAACACAACTGAGCTGCTTTATTACGACAGAAAACGAAAAAAAACAGCTCCACACACCCGGGTTACTTTACGGCCCCGGGGCCACATCCGGCCCTTTGACCGTCCCTGTCCAACCGGCATGACGCTACGCCTACTACCTCACACGCACCAGACATTACCCATGCACACTACACTAAATAAACAAATAAATAAAATACACTGCTGGACGGCACGGTGGCTTAGTGATTGGCATGTTCTCCTCTCAGCGCGAGGGATTCCCGGTTCGAATCCCCATCTGGGTGGAGTTTCACCTGTTCTCCCCGTGTCCGCGTGGGTTTCCTCCGATTCTCCGGTTTCCTCCCACAGTCCAAAAACATGGATCAAGGTGAATGAATTCTCCAAATTGCCCCATATAGAGTGTGCCTGTGTGAGTGAGTGTGTGCCCAGTGATAGTTTGGCGTCCTGTCCTGGGTGTATCTGCCCAGCACCCGAGACGTTCTCCCCTGGATGGGTATGGTGAACCCACCCCCCGGGACCCTAATATTGGATAAAGCTGAAGATAATGGATGGATGGATGAAAATACTGGTACCAGTATCAGTGCCTGACCTCACAGACGTTCTTCATGGACGCGCCGGAACCCGGTACGGCTGCAATAGGATCTCCTGTGGGTGTGACACGGAGGTGTCCGTATAGTGTAACCCTATAGTCGTCCTGTACGGAGGAGGTGAACTGCGTAACCCGTGTAATCCGTCACCAGACAACAAAAGCTGACCGCAAGCCGCCGCCAACTTTGTTTCGGGCGGAAAATCGACTTCGGCGACTGCGAAAGAAACCCGAGATTCATTACACCGTAATTATACGCTCGTGAAACGACGAGCACCGCCGAGGTGAGGGTCGGGAACTCGGGGTGCGGGCCGGGAGCACGGGGGGAGCGGTTACAAACCAGAGCCCAAACCCATGGCTTTTAAGATGCCTTTTTGGAGTTCCTTTTCCAGGGGCGTGTGTTTGGCACCCCGTGGTTTGTCTCCTGGAGCGAGGTTAATGAGTTTAACACCTGCAGGAGACGTGGATTCGATAGCGTGTGGGCAGAGCGTAATACATACCACATAGACCTCTTTGTCCTTGGTGAATGGAGGACCACTGAGGACCATCTGAGGTTGCGTGGCTGAGCTGAGGTAGACTCCAGATGCGATCACTGTGCTGCCTCCGCTACACACACACACACACACACACACACACACACACACAGAGATAAAGTTCAAGTAAGTTCAAGTAATTGATTGATATAGCGTTTTTTGACAATAGTACATCGTCACGAAGCAGCTTCACCATGTTATACGCCTTTAAACCCCAAAGAATGAGCCGAAGCGACAGCGGCAAGGCAAAACTCCCCGTTATGTTGTTATCTTAAGAAAGAAACCTTGTGAGGACCGAGGCTCAGCGGGGGACTCATCCTCCTTGAGTCGATAAGTCCATTGAGGGCGTCCTGCAGGACCGCCGGTCCATCAACAGAGCTACGTTTTTCTACAGGTTACACACCCCCGACGTGGGAACACCTATACGGTACGTAGAACCTGTAAAAATCACCTGATGAATGAGCGTGAGGGCTGGACGCTGTGGATCAGCGGGTCCTCGTTATAAGCGTAGCTGTTGGGGGCGTCGCGAGCGACCCCGTCGATGTGCAGCTGCACCGTGTACGGGGCGGGCGCGCTGGCGGGGGGCGTCTGACACGTCAACGCGGAGGCCGACAGACTGGGGGCAGAAACAGCGATCAAACCTCCCGTCACCACAGCCGCGGCGTCTTTAACCATCCGCGACTCCCCACCCCTCACCTCCGAAGCCGACAGACGGACCCTCCGACGGTGACCTTGCGCGAGTTCCCGCTGTCCAGGTGAGAACCACGTATGGTCAGCAGGGTCCCTCCAGACTTGGGCCCGAATTCGGGGAAGATTGCGCTGACGGCGGGGTTCTGCCAGAACAAAACGAGTTGATTTTGGGTTTCAATCACGTCACACGCCTCGTCAGGGTTCCACTCACCACGAACGAGAACCGCTCGGTCAGAACCTCCTCCTTCCCGCTGCGCACTCGGACCCAGTGCGCGGCGCCGGACGCGTTTACTCGATCCAGGCCGCAGACCAGTCTGAAAAACATCTCGGAGAACTTACAAAGAGGGACCACAAACAGCCTCCAAATCAGTTCACATGTGCAGGATATCAGAGCAAATTGGTTCCTGATTAACCGCCCGGCAGAACCAACAGCGCAGGTTCAGCGCAACAATGAGGAGACTGTGGAGGATGGCCGGCTGCGCCGAGGCCTCATTTAATAATTTGGGATGACCCGCTCAATGGAGGCCTTTATGCTGATCATGTAACTGCGAATTAAACGTTTTACCGACGCTGCATATCACAGGATCTGTGAAAACACTGAACGGAAGACGAACAGACAACCAAACAACCATCCATCCATTATCTTACGGGGGGAGGGGGGGGGGGTTCCCCATGCCCATCCGGGGGAGAACGTTTCGGGCGCTGGGCAGATACACCCGGGACAGAGCGCCAATCCAGTGTGCCAATGGACACACACTCACTCACACAGACACACTCTATATGGGGCAATTTGGAGAACTCAACTGACCTTGATCCATGTTTTTTGGACTGGGGGAGGAAACCCGGAGAACCTGTAGGAAACCCACGGGGACACGGGGAGGACATGCAAACTCCACCCAGATTGGGATTGCAGCCTGAAGGTCCCCGGTTTGATTGCCAGTCCCACCAAGTACTAAAAAAAAGGCATCTAACCCCAATTGCGCCCCCCCCAAGGCTGCACACCAAATTTGGGAACGTCTGTACAGACGGGTTAAATGTACGTGGTCACTTCACGATTTTACTGATAATCACATCATCACATCATGGTCAGTCCTGGACGCGCCGTGCTGGACTGCGGGGTGTTACTCACCGGTGATTGGTGCTGCCCCTCACGCTGAGTTTGCACTTTGCTCCGGCCACGCTGACCTCAATGAGCTTGGGGTCGAAGCGATCTTGCTTACTGAAGCCGAAGTTATTGCCACAGATCGTGATGTTGGTCTTGCCACCAAGTGGGGCGGTAGAGGGTAAGACCTACGGAACGCAGAACCGGGGCACGGTTAGGACACACCCCTATGCTCATGCTGTTTTCCATGCACATGGATTCATATTAATGTCTTTTTGAGCGGCAGCCCAAGCAGCACAATCACACGCACCAGCCCATAATTTATTCATTCATTCATTATTCATTATTTTCCGCTTTATCCTCTATTAGGGTCACGGGGGGGTTCCCCATGCCCATCCAGGGGAGAACGTTTCGGGCGCTGGGCAGATACACCCAGGACAGGACGCCAATCCATCGCTGGGCACACACTCACTCACTCATACACACTCTATCTGGGGCAATTTGAAGAACTCAATTGACTTGATCCATGTTTTTGGACTGTGGGAGGAAACCGGAGAACCCGGAGGAAACCCACACGGACACGGGGAGAACATGGAAACTCCACCCAGATGAGGATTTGAACCGGGAATCCCTAGCGCTGAGAGGAGAACATGCCAAACCACTGAGCCACCGTGCCGCCCTCGTGTATTTATTTAAGCCGAATTTTTAACGACACATTCACACGCACCGACCCATAATTTATTCATTCATTCATTCATTCATTATTTTCCGCTTTATCCTATATTAGGGTCGCGAGGGGGGTTCCCCATGCCCATTCAGGGGAGAACGTTTCGGGCGCTGGGCAGATACACCCAGGACAGGACGCCAATCTATTGCTGGGCACACACTCACTCACACAAACACACTCTATATGGGGCAATTTGGAGAACTCAATTGACTTGATCCATGTTTTTGGACTGTGGGAGGAAACCAGAGAACCCAGAGGAAACCCACGCGGACACAGGGAGAACATGGAAACTCCACCCGGATGAGAATTCCTAGTGCTGAGAGGAGAACGTGCCGACCACTAAGCCACCGTGCCGTCCTCGTGTATTTATTTAAGCCGATTTTTTAACGACACAATCACACGCACCGGCCCATAATATTCTATTTTTTATTATTTTGTTTTATTATTATTATTTTTTAATAATTCTGAATAAAGCTCTCCTGATGTGAGGGAGAGCCGGTTAACGGAGCAGCACGGATAGAGCAGCCGAAATCAACGAAGGTCAAGCGTTTGATCCGCCGTCTGCGTCCTATAAAGCCTCTGATTGCAGTAACTCGGGGCCGCCGCCTGCGCGGGGACCCCGGCGATGCCGTTCACGGCGGGGTCGTGTGGGGACGTCTACCTCGGACATGAGAAGGGGGCACGCGTCCTGGCTCCAGCTGTGATCGGGGCAGCGAGGTGCACGAGTGCAGAGCTGGTGGTTGCGGCACCACCCGCAGCCCATGAAGGAGGGAGCCAGCAGGCAGGAGCTGCAGTTCAGGAGCTGCTCGCAGCCGGGGCCGACCACGGGAACCTTAAATATCTGCAAAGCAAAGGCATGGACCATTACAAAAAACGTGTTGCCGCTGCCCGAGAACCTGCCCGAAGGTGAAGTATAGACTAAATTTCATGTGTCTGTCTGTCTGACGAAAGACGAATGACTGACGGCTTGTCCCGGACATCTCATGATTTCACTGGGATAGGCCGTAGCACTTGCCATGACCCTTCACACAGTAAGCAGCTTAATAAATGACCGTGTGGGAATGCATTTGTCTGTGTCTCCGGCCTGTGACGGACTGGCTACCCGTCCAGGGTCTCTCCTTGACCTTTCAGCCCCCCCCCACCCACCCCATTAGGATAAGCAGGAATGAATAGACAGACTTCACGACGTATTCTCACCTTATTCCCCGAGACCAGCAGTAGGGCGGCGCTGGGCTGGTGCGGAGAAAGCACGGCCACCTCCGAGGACACGGGCTCGGAGTTCAACAGGAAGTTCACATGCGGCTCTGTGTTGCCGAATCGGGAAACCACCACCTGAACGAACGAGGAGCCACGAAACAATGAGCGTCGGCCGTTCACATCCGGGCCATTGAAGAGGGGACGGCAATTAAATAAAAGCATAATTAATATTCATACTCGTGTGAATCACAGATAAAACAAGCCGAATAGAACACATTTCATCGTGTTAAATGGCTTCGTCCCAAATTAATTAGTAGAAAACGGGCAATTTATCCACAGAAAACCGAATTAATGAATGACCACTAATTTGTTAATTAATTGGTAATATTTATAATTGGTTCATGTGCAAAGTTAAGAATTAATAAACAATTGGGCAAAGTTTCAGCTTCATCGGATAACGGGAAGTGGGTGAGAAGAACCCATCCAGGGGAGAACGTTTCGGGCGCTGGGCAGATACACCCAGGACAGGGCGCCAATCTATCACTGGACACATACTCACACAGACACGCATACAGACACTGTATATGGGGCAATTTGGAGAACTCAATTGACCTTGATGCATGTTTTTTGGATTGTGGGAGGAAACCGGAGAACCCGGAGGAAACCCACGCGGACACGGGGAGAACATGGAAACTCCACCCAGATGGGGATTCGAACTGGGAATCCCTAGCGCTGAGAGGAGAACATGCTAAACCACTAAGCCGCCGTGCCGCTCCCCAGAAAATCAAATGAAGCTAAAATAGGTCGTGGTAATAAAAATAAATAAATAATAATGGCGGCACGGTGGCTTAGTGGTTTGGCATGTTCTCCTCTCAGCGCTGGGGATTCCCAGTTCAAATCCCATCTGGGTGGAGTTTCCATGTCCTCCCCGTGTCCGCGTGGGTTTCCTCCGGGTTCCCCGGTTTCCTCCCACAGTCCAAAAACAAGGATCAAGTCAATTGAATTCTCCAAAATTGCCCCATGTAGAGTGTGTCTGTGTGAGTGAGTGTGTGCCCAGCGATAGGTTGGCGTCCTGTCCTGGGTGTATCTGCCCAGCTCTCGAGACGTTCTCCCCTGGATGGACATGGGGAACCCCCCCCCCCCCCCCCCCGCGACAAATCACGTCGTATGACTGGGCGGGCTCAAGAGCGGCCCAGCCAATCAGATTCAAATCACAGAGACCGCAAGCTTGCCCCGGGAGCTCGTCTCATACGGCGTTTTTTGTTTTGGATCCTCCGTTTTGTTCGCCTTCGGGTAACGATGACAGACCGAGCTCATGGCGGCGCGTGAACGCAGACCGAGGCAGCCATGCCCTCAGGCGCGAGGAGACGGCGAGGAGAAGGCGCTGCTGATGTGGCGTGTCGGGGGGGTGGGGGGGGGGGGCTGTGTGAGAACACCGGCTCGCTCTCCACACACCTGGACTGAGATCGCTCATCTGCGGTTAGGCTGCAATTACAGGCGCGGGCGGGGTGAAGGGATGGAACATGGATCTGGCCTTTCACACACCTGGGTGTAAGTGTGGGGTGGAGATTGCAGGGCGCGGTAACACGTGTTGGTTTACAGTCCCGTCTCAAGAGTCAACAATGGTCTTCAGAAACTCTGGGTTTTGGGCTTCAGGCGAAAACAAAGGTTCTCTGAACGTTCGGGCGACGCTCAGCTCACTGGATGTACAGTATGAGGAGACGCATGAGGACTTTCAGACCTGCACATTACGATATCAGGTTTGTAAAATCAATGGCCAAAATTATTGGCACACCTACATGGTTCCCATCATCTTCTGCTTAATCCAATAGTAGGGTCACTGGGGGGGTTCCCCATGCCCATCCAGTGGAGAACGCTTCAGGCGGACGTTGGGCAGATACACCCAGGACAGGGTGCCAATTTAACGCCGTGCACATACACTCAAACACGATATAGGGGCAATTTAGAGAAGCCCATTCTGGAAGCCAGAGAACTCTGAGAACTCCCACATGGACACGAGGAGAATATGGAAAACCAAACTCCACCCAGATCGGGATTCCTGAGGGATTGGCTGAGGGGAGAACATGCTAACCACCATGCCACATCGCTGCAGACGTCCAGCGTGTTAATGGTATTGAGGTCAGGTCTCGGTGGTGGGCCAGTCAAGTTCCTTCACCGTCAAGCTCCATCAAACTGGACCTGGATTCGAACGCCCAGCCTTTAGACGGACAGCCCAATACCCTAACCTCAGAGCTACCACACCCCCCCCCCCAGGCGTAAACCAATCCAGAGCTCTTAAATGTCGAACACATTGTCCGTCGCTTAAAACATTTAATAAGAATGTAAATCCAATCGACACCTCAAAGCCAAAGCCTCAAAGTGTTTAATCCCGCTCCTCTGGGACGCCCGCCGGCCCGCGAAAAGTAAGTCGCCATGGCGGTTCTGTACTAAACAAACGTTACGCATTTACGGCAGCTCAAGGACCTGCTCAGGGTCCCGGTTCTGTTTTCTATAACCCGCGTTCTCTACCTCCTTTAGTCGTGGAGTGAACAGCTGGGTGACTGCTTGCCCATTCCCAGGCCTCTAGGCTAAAACAAAAGAGGCAGTAAATGAAGGGGGGGTGTGGGGGGAAGAGAAAAAACAAAACGACAGCTGCAACCATTCCAAGAAAGTGCGGCGTGAAGGCGTGTCATCGAAGGCCAGCGCTTACTATTACCTCCCCGTCCAGCTCCTTAATATTTTTCCCCCGATTTCCGCGCAGCTGTCAGCCTCGGCGCGCACCCCTCATCCTCATCAGCAGCACCCTCGGACCGCCGTCACCCTCGAGCCACCAGGAAAACGACGGGCATGTGGAGCGGAACGTCGCCATGGTGGCGTTGTTCGATCAGATGTGTGCCGATTGGTCGTTTCTGGTGCAGTAGGGCAGCGGCGGAGCAAAACAGGACGCGGACTCATTCTTGGCACCTGCGGCTTCATCCTGCCCAACGACTTCCAGAGGAAAACTTTCAACGGGCGCACAATAAAACCCGGGGACGGATTCAGACCGCGAGTGAGGAAAACTGGAACCACCGGAATCGAGGGCGCGGGGCGGCGCAAACTCTAGAACCCTCAGTCCCATCGCTGGCCGCTTCTCACCTGGATGACTCTGCCGTCGGCGGTGCCCAGCGTGGCCACCGTGTGCTCCTGCATGGGCACCACGGCGATGGAGGTCAGGAGCACGTTCCTGAAGCGCCCGTTGAACCAGTCCTTGCGCGGGTGGGTCCGGGTCACCTCCAGCCGGTAGCCTTTGTCGTGTTTCCCGCAGCCGAACGTGTCACCGAGGGTGCTCTGAAAAAAAAAAACACACGGAACAGTTACCGGACGCACCGACACACTCGGGATATTTAGCAACACGTGCCGGGGGTGGGGGGTGTGGGGGGGGGTCCTTATTTTAGGTCGAGAGAGTCGGCCTTAGGCCGCGATAACGGAGTTGAGCCGAGTGTACGGTTCCCATGGAGCCCGACTGGTCCCCGCGACGTTCCGCCGGCTGCGCTCGCAGATGGCGGGAGTTCATGAGAAAGCGGGAGGAATGCGGAACACCCCCCCCCCCCCCCCCCGCCGCTCCGGCGGAACGTGCGCTCGCTCCAGTTTTCCTTGGCGGCGGATCGGCGCAACCTGCGGCGACTGCTGCCTGATCTGCCGCGTCCGGCTTAACATTCGGAATCGTGGCTCTTTTTGTTCGGAACCGCGGAACTCGTGTTTACTTGGGCCGAGTCCAGACCACCTGTCAGCAGACGCGAAGGACGGCGGGAGTGCGGGCTCGCTCTCCGCTCGGGCGAGTACAAACCCCGGCACGAAGGCCACGGAGTCATCGGTAATTAAAGAAACCAGACCCTGGCACCACGGAGCATGACTAAAGGAGCCGACCATGTACACCAAGCAGGTGGTTAATGATTAAGTATGGGGAGGGGGGGGAGTGGGGAGGTGAGGAGGGGGGGGTCACACAACCTCAAATAGCGTATTGTTACTCCCTCGAATGACAGCACACACAGGTTTAACAGAGGGGCGACTCGGCCGGTTCCTGCCAAAAGGATGGATAAAGGAGACGGGGGGCCTTCGGTAAAAGACCTTTTTTTTATTTATTTATTTTTTTATTTCACGTCGCCATTTAGTCAGACATGAGTCACAGATGACTGGACTCCGAACCGAAAGCCAGTTTCGTTTAACGGCGCGCCTCAAAGGAAAGCTTTGAAGCAGCAAAGAACAATACGGGCAGGGTGATAAATCCAGCCGGAGGGGCACGGTGCCCTCCTCCCATTACCGACTTGAGTGGACCCGAAAGCCGGCCAGGTACACACACTGAGGAGGAGGAGGAGGAGGAGGAGGAGGAGGAGGGAGGGAGGCCGGGCTCAGTGAGGCGCAGGACGGCGGGGCTGGACGCTGAAAGAGCTGCAGGAATGCACTCAGCAAACAGGTCCGGTTCTGCTGTGATACGAGGTGGAGAGAGACGAGGACGAGGAGGTGCAGATGAAGCCGGCGGTGCGATCAGCCGCTGCGGACACGCCGCTTTGATCCGCCGCCAGGTTCATGATGTTTGCGTTGTGCACCGATACCATCGTCATCGTCATCGTCATCATCATCATCATCATACCACGACACATGTCCCACATGTCCAATTTTATTAAATAAAATAAATAAAACATCTATCCATCCATTATCTTCCATTTTAGCTTCTATTAGGGTCAAGGGGTGGGGTGGGGGGGGGGGGTTCCCCATGCCCATCCAGGGGAGAACGTTTCGAGCGCTGGGCAGATACACCCAGGACAGGGGGGCAATCTATCACTGTGCACACTCACTCACACACACAAACTCTATATGGGGCAATTTGGAGAACTCAATTGACCTTGATCCATGTTTTTTGGACTGTGGGAGGAAACCGGAGAACTCGGAGGAAACTCACGCGGACACGGGGAGGACATGGAAACTCCACCCGGATTGGGATTCGAACCGGGAATCCCCGGCGCTGAGAGGAGAACATGCTAAGCCACCGTGCCGCCCGAAATCACCACATAAAATAAAATAAAGGGCTAAAGGTTAAAGCTAATGGTTTAATTCTATTTTCAAAGCTGTTTCAGATTAAACACCTCGCGGTGCAGCTGTGGGCAACGCATCCAACTGAGTGTAAACAGTTTGGGGAAGGCCCGAGGTCCATAAAGTCAAGTGTTAAAGAGTTAAGTGTTGAAGAAACCTCACAGAGCCCTGATGCCGACCCGGACAAACGCCTCTGGGATGAATTGGAATGGAGAGTGTGAGCTTCTCATTGAACAGCAGTGTCTGAAATTCCACAAAGGCTCCGAAATCTCGAGTGGAAGATGTTATGGCTGCAAAGTTGGGGGGGGGGGGGTCGAAAAAAAAAAACCCCGTGTGTGAGATAAGACATGTTCCACTAAAGAGTCACTCACTAGATTACGTTCATTTCACACGGCTTTTAAGTATCCCAACTTAATTATGGGGGTAGAACCGTCACGGGGGGCAGGTTATCTCGGAGACAGCACCCCGGAAGCAAAGAGGGTTAAGGCAGTGGCAACGGTGGTGGACTCGCGCTTTACACCCCAACCTCCAGATGACTGGCCCAAGTCCCTGACCACGAATCGACCACACCCACGTCCGGGTGTCCGACCCGGAACATTCCGTGGGCTGATACCGATGACCACGACGCACCCTGGTCCGTACCTCACCTTCGTTCCCCACGTTGACTGTAACTGATCTGTTGACTCTCGGAATCCTCAGAACCCTGTCCCGCAGCGGGGTGTTATTACCGAGCTGGAAACCAAGATCCGCCACAATGGCGCAGTCGAAGGCCGGCTCCGGTTCGGAGCAATACGTATTGTGCGGAACACAATAGGCGAGCGATAGAGTTACGGCGAGCCGGCCTGGGTGTTTTACAGCGTTACGGCCTCTCGGCGTCTCCCGGCCGAGGCCTGGCCCCGGTGTAAGGGGATCCGTAGGGCGAAATGTCACGGCCGGAATGTTCAGAAGTACAGTAGAGTGGATCTCCGTCTTCCGACCGCTTTCCCAGACAGGCCGGGGCGCCGAGGCTCAGCGCGGCGGCCAATCAGCTGCCCCCCAGGCTGGAATAACACGACACCGTGACCTCCGGGCGGCTCGTGGTGTGTCGTGTGTGTTTATTCTGCTGGCTGTTGGAGCGACTCCTCCACCTGCACGGCTGCGACGCACGCTACGCCGCAATCTGACTCTGCTGTTTGTGGCGTTTCATAGATTACTGGGTCACGGGGATCAGCGGTGGGAAGGTAATTAGAGAAGCTGGTAACGAGGCCGGATTAGAGCCCAGCACCGTGCAGTCGCACGTCCCAGTGCACAAAGCAAGCCCTTTCCTCACCCATGGTTTACAAACAATGCCATCATGGGGGCAATTAGTTTCGAACCCATCAGCATGTCTTTGATGGTGGGAGGTAAGCGGAATACATGAAGAAAACGCACCCACGCACAGAGAGGTAGGGCTGATTTCAACTAAGGATTTTCATAGTCGAATCTGATTCGTCAGATTTTCCCTATAGTCGACTGATAGTCGAATCAGTTAAAATTTCACCACAAGATGGCGCTAAGGGCGTACTTTTTAAAAAATATATTTTTTTTATATTTTACTTGTTTTTCTAACAAAAGAAAACCTTTTTTTTTATGTTTTTCTTTTTTTTTCTAGAAATTAGGATGATTTTATTTGACAAAAGGCTATATATATAACGAAAACAAAGACATTTCATGTAAAAACTAATGCTTAGCAGCAGCCATGGGCGCCCCCATGTGGTCAAAATGGTACATTCGACTATGAGGTTCATAGTCGACTACGGTTCTCCGAATCGAATCGTCGAATCAGCGAATATTGCAGCTCTCCCCTACAGGGAGGACATGCAGACTAATTGGGAATCAAATCAAAAGGGGACCTTCGTGTTCTAAAGTGTGTCCAAATATATCTGTCCATATAGGGCATGTCTTTCTTATATTAGTCTAACGAGTTAAACTTTGTATTTTTAAAGCTTGGGTGCGACTCACTCGTGCCCTAGATCCGCCGACTCAGCGGTCAGAGGTGTGAGGGAGTAGCCAAAAATACTCGATGCCCCACTTAACACACAGCAAGCTTTCGATTCTTATAATCAGATGTAATAAGCTTGTTATTCATATATTATTTATATATTTGGTCATTTATTGGACGCTTTTTTATCCAAAGCGACTTACAAGGTGAGCACAGGGTTCATCACAACATCCCTGGAGCAATGAGGGTTAAGGGTCTTGCTCAAGGACCCACATTGGTAACTTCAGTGGACCTGGGATTTGAACCCCCAACCTTCAGATTGAGAGCCCAGTCTTTTAATTAAACCCATAATAATTAGTTGCTTTAATATGAACTCACAGAGAAACAGGCAAAGCGCCGGGTGTCGTTTTCACCGTTTTTGGACGGAAAAGAGCAACAGCAAGGCGTCCAACGTTTTTAAAAGCACCTTGCCATGAACATTCATCTAATTAAAGTCATACAGTAACAAAAACCCCAATAATTAATCGTCTGAATCTCGCTCTCAGGATCCCAGCAGAGATCCAGTGGGGGGCGCATTAGGGGGACACGTCCATTCGTTACGGCAGACGCCGTGAGTCACAGGGTAAAGATTTCCCGTCGCCAATCATGTTAGAACATCAAGCCAATAGGGGGTGGTGTGAGGGATTGATGGGATTTTACTCAAACGGAGAGAAGGCACGGCCCCCGAAACTGTAATCATCTTATGACCCTTTGTGAGATGAACTCTCACAGAGCTCCGGGGAAAAAAAAAAAACAACAAAAAAAACTGAATATAATAAAGCAAAAAGCGCCCGAATGCCTGGTTTGCGTCGGCCCGGGACGATCAATCTGACTGGAGTGCGATGGCGTGGACGCCGTGGTTCCTCTTTGATGATGTCATCGCTTTCTGCTCGACGCTGCGATTTCAGTGAACGACCGAACACTTCAGACGCGTTCGGCGGATTCCTTTTCATTCCGAGACGTTGCGGGAGTCTGTTCTCAATTGTGGTCGAGGGAAATCCAATTTTCTTTTGTTCGACCTTTCAAAATCCAGACAGGATAGATGACTCTCAGCCCCCCCCCCTCCTCCTCCTCCTCCACCCCCCCGAAAAAAAGATCAGACGAAGACCCTGCTTTTCTGAATTTCAGAATTCTTGGGGACGGGATTTTGTTTGGCCGACGGGGCGACTTTATACCTGGAGGAGCTTTTAAAGCAGCCCGGTTTTCAGGCGGTCGCACCGATCTCGGCCTCCTCTGCTCCGTGTTTGTGGAACATCGTACATCACGGGACGAGAGGCTTCAGCTCGCATTCCATTCGGGATTAAGATTAGAGCTCCGTGCGGGTCGGCGGCCCCTTCACACCAAACTTTTACGGACCCTGCGATGTGTGCAACTAGAGCAGTCATGCTGGAACCGAATAGGGCCTTCCCCAAACTGTTTCCACAATGCTGGAAGCATACAACTGTAGAAAATCCACAGGAAGGGTCTGGATTTTATAAAATGAGACTAAATGAGTCTGTAGCTTGAACAAATTAATTATAATACGTCTGTCCATAATGTTTATAACTTTTAAACTGATGTCCAATAGAGTTTGTTAGTGTCAATTGTAGCTTAAGTAACAGAAATGAACCCTTACACATACAAATATTTAAAAACATGCAAAATATTTCGTAGAAAATGGGCAATTTATCCATAGAAAATAAAATTAATTAATTGCCACTAGTTAATTAATTAATTGATAAATTTTATGCGTTCATGTGTTGTTGTCGACGATGAACAAGTCAGCTTAATCAGATAACGATAAGTGGGTGAGATGGCATCTGCAAACTTAATAATAATAATAATAATAATAATAATAATAGTAGGCCGGAATGGTGGCTTAGTGCTTCGGCACGTCCGCCTCTCGGCGCTGGTGATTCCCGGTTCAAATCCCCATCCGGGTGGAGTTTCCATGTTCTCCCTGTGTCCGTGTGGGTTTCCTCCGGGTTCTCCGGTTTCCTCCCACAGTCCAAAAGCATAGATCAAGTCAATTGAGTTCTCCAAATTGCCCCATATAGAGTGTGTCTGTGTGAGTTAGTGTGTGCCCAGGGATGGATTGGCGCCCTGTCCTGGGTATATCTGCCCAGCGCCCGAAACGTTCTCCCCTGGATGGGCATGGGGAACCCCCCCCTGTGACCCTAATATATAGGACAAAGCGGAAGATAATGAATGAATAATACTAATAATAAAAATAAACAAATAATTAATGATAAAAAATTATTATTAATAATAATAATAATAATAATAATAATAATATTAAAGGCTGCCTGTAGTTTTTAATTCCGACACTTTTTGTTGTTGTGATTACAATACCACTTTCCCCGCCCCATACCCCTCCCACCCCCCACCCCCCACCCCCACCCCTTCATTAACTTTGGTGGATGTGGCAGAACTCTGTATTTAAATGAGTCGTCTGTAAAAGTCAAACATCAGAAGTTATCAGTTATCAAGCGCACACCGACCCGTCTGCGTTAATGATCTGAACTAAAGAGCCTCGTGAAATGAAAGCAGGCATTGCTGCTGCGTTCTTCAGCGCAGATAAAGGTTACCGTCGGTGTTTACACCAATACACAAAACAAAAAGCTCATTCCAGTAAAACACGGAATGGGAGGGACCCACCGAGCCGCGGATCAGAACAAACAGCGCTCCCTCCACACGCCTGCTGAGGCCTGTCATAACAGGTCCGCCTCGGGTCAGGTTTAATGGAGCATTCACACTGCCGTTCAGGAGGACGGTCACAAACAGAGACTCCATCACAAACCCCATTTCTTTATTTAAAGCTAAAACCAGACAAATTAGTGACTACATTCAATCTTATTAAAGTAAATAGATAAAGAATTAGGTGTAGTGGGTTAGCACGTTCTCCTCTCAGCCCTGGGGATCCAGGTTCGAATCCCAATCTGGGTGGCGTTTCCAAATTCTCTCCAAAAAAATAGATTTAAGGTGAATTGGCTGCTATAAATTGCCCCTATATAGGCTGTGTGAGTGCGTGCTCAGCGATAGATTGGCGCCCTGTCCTGGGTGTATCTTCCCAGCGCCCCCCACCACCGTAATAGAGGATTAAGCGGAGGATTAATAAAGGAGTTAAAGAATTACTAAAGCGGGGGCTAAATTTAAACACCGAATTATTAAAAGTAACAAAGGAAATAAGTACTGATCAGGCTGATGCACTGACACTAGGGGGAGCCCTTTACTCCCCAGACTAATCCTGAACAGTGTGCAAAATAATACATAACCATAAGAATGAATCCATCCATCCATTATCTTCCACTTTATCCTCTATTAGGGTCGGGGGGGGGGGGGGGGGGGTTCCCCATGCCCATCCAGGGGAGAACGTTTCGGGCGCTGGGCAGATACACCCAGGACAGGACGCCAATCTATCACAGGGCACACACTCACTCACACAGACACACTCTATATGGGGCAATTTGGAGAATTCCATTGAGCTTGATCCATGTTTTTGGACTGTGGGAGGAAACCGGAGAACCCGGAGGAAACCCGCACAGTCACGGGGAGGACATGGAGACACGGGGAGAACATGCTAACCACTAAGCCACCGTACCACTCCATGAGTATTAATAGTATTTCAAAGCCAAATGTCACAAAGATCTACACAACACAAAAGATCTACGCAAAGCTCTTAAAGAACCACAAATCAGCTCTAATGGAACCGCAGACCGATTCCCAAATATCATTTTAACTCTGTTGGAGGAGCATGACGCGCTCTGCTGCAGCGAAGCCTGCGCTGCTGATCAATCAGCCTCCCGAATGGGAACCTTCATTTAGCAGGAGTGCACTCTGATAGCCGCCGAAACGAGGTTAAAGTCTGACTGCGCGAGGGGCACGAGGGAGTCGGGGCAAGTAACTAGAACAAAGCTTAAAATATCAGAGAGGCGGAGACGCCTGGCAGGTTCCAGAGCAGAACCCCATCTGCGTCGCGTCTGGATTTGATTTATGTGTCGCATCACGAGCCGCCTTCTGAAATAAAATCAATAAATATCACAAATCCAGTAAAGCGGCAAACATCGGGCAAACGTCCAGCCGCCTCGCAGAACCGCGTTACAACCTCACAGCCGTTTACACCCCCGCTGCGGTCCCATCAGAGATCTATTAATTAATACAATGAGTGGAGCACAAGGCGGCACGGTGGCTTAGTGGTCAGCACGTTCTCCTCTCAGCACTAGGGATTCCCAGTTCGAATACCCATCTGGGTGGAGTTTCCGTGTTCTCCCCGTGTCCGCGTGGGTTTCCTCCGGGTTCTCCGGTTTCCTCCCACAGTCCAAAAACATGGATGAAGCCAATTGAATTCTCAAAATTGCCCCATATAGAGTGTGTCTGTGTGAGTGAGTGAGTGCCCAGCGATGGATTGGCGCCCTGTCCTGGGTCTATCTGCCCAGCGCCCGAGACGTTCTCCCCTGGATGGGCATGGAGAACCCCACCACGACCCTAATAGAGGATAAAGCGGGAGATAATGAATGAATGAATAGTGTGTGTGTGTGAGTGAGTGTGTGCCCAGTGATGGATTGGCGCCGTGTCCTGGGTGTATCTGCCCAGCGCCCGATATGTTCTCCCCTGGATGGGCATGGGGAACCCCACCGCGGTACCCCGGTGTTCAAAGCAATATCCATAGCACAACCGGATTCAAACGCTTCTCTGATGCACTATAAGCACATCCATCCATCCATCCATTATCTTCCGCTTTATCCTCTATTAGGGTCGCGGTGGGGTTCCCCATGCCCATCCAGGGGAGAACATTTCGGGCGCTGGGCAGATAGACCCAGGACAGGGCGCCAATCTATCACTGGACACACACTCACTTACACAGACACACTCTATATGGGGCAATTTGGAGAACTCAATTGACTTGATCCATGTTTTTGGACTGTGGGTGGAAACCAGAGAACCCGGAGGAAACCCATGCGGACACGGGGAGGACATGGAAACCCAGATTGGGATTCGAACCGGGAATCCCCAGCGCTGAGAGGAGAACATGCCAAACCACTATGCCACCGTGCCGCCCCACTATAAGCATACAATCCCATTAATTAGTCTTATGAATGAATAGACATATAAACAGATACAGAAGCTCTAAAATACTGCGGCAAGCCTGGAGCGGAACAGAGGAGCGGAACAGAGGAGCGGAACAGAGGAGCGGTACAGAGGAGCGGTACAGAGGAGCGGAACAGAGGAGCGGAACAGTTAGCTGTGAAGAATAGGACGCCACCTGTAGGTGTGATCGAACCGTGCTGTGAATTCTCTTAAAGAAGTTTTTCATTCATTCATTATCTTCCGCTTTATCCTCTATTAGGGTCGCGGTGGGGTTCCCCATGCCCATCTAGGGGAGAACATCTCAGGTGCTGGGCACATACACCCAGGACAGGGCGCCAATCCATCGCTGGGCACACACTCACTCACACAGACACACTCTATATGGGGCAATTTTGAGAATTCAATTGATTTGACCCATGTTTTTGGACTGTGGGAGGAAACCGGAGAACTCGGAGGAAACCCACGCAGACACGGGGAGAACATGGAAACTTGGAACATGAATCCCCAGCGCTGAGAGGCGAACGTGCTAACCACTAAGCCACTGTGCCGCCCTTAAAGAAGTTTAACCTCCTTAAATAAATGAAGCCTTTGGATATAAAGTCAGTTGTTATAGCGGGTGATTACGAGAAAGGAACGCGGGCCGTCACCGCCGGTAACCGTCTCCAAGGCGCTGGAAGCCAATAAAACAATGGCTCACTGTGGAAAGTTTTCACACGTCCAACCACCGGCTTCCTCCTCGTTTTCGGAGCGATCCCATTGAGAACAGCATTATAAAAAGACATCTGTTTTATGGTTTTCAGACTCAACGCACAGAGTCTCCTGCTGGGAGACCGGCAGAAAACTCCACTGCTGATTCAAACGCCGCCATCCATTAGCCTTCTCACGTTCGGAGCGATCGGTCGGTCGGTGGAGCGGCGTGAGGGTTTGGCGGCGACGCCGCAAACGGTGGATGTGATCATCGCTGATACGCCACTTTGATTTGGTTTAATGGAAATGAGAATTTATTCATTCATTCATTCATTATCTCCCGCTTTATCCTCTATTAGGGTCGCAGTGGGGTTCCCCATGCCCATCCAGGGGAGAACGTCTCGGGCGCTGGGCAGATAGACCCAGGACAGGACGCCAATCCATCGCTGGGCACACACTCACTCACACAGACACACTCTATATGGGGCAATTTTGAGAATTCAATTGACTTGATCCATGTTTTTGGACTGTGGGAGGAAACCGGAGAACCCGGAGGAAACCCACGCGGACACGGGGAGAACATGGAAACTCCACCCAGATGGGGATTCGAACCGGGAATCCCTAGCGCTGAGAGGTGAACGTGTTAAACCACTAAGCCACCGTGCCGCCGGAAATGAGAATTTAATTTAATATAATATAATACTTGAGGCATAGTGGTTTACCACGTTCTCCTCTCAGCACTAGGGATTCCCGGTTCGAATCCCAATCTGGGTGGAGTTCATGTCCTCCCCGTGTCCACGTGGGTTTCCTCTGTGTTCTCCGGTTTCCTCCCACAGTCCAAAAAAACATGGATCAAGGTCAACTGAATTCTCCAAATCGCCCCATATAGAGTGTGTCTGTGTGAGTGAGTGTGCCCTCAGTGATAGATTGGCGTCCTGTCCTAGGTGTATCTGCCCAGCGCCCCCTGCCAGCCTAATAGAGTATTAAACAAAAGATAACGGATGGATTAATAAATGAGTTAAAGAATTACTAAAGCAGGGTCTATATTTAGACACCAAAGGAAATAAGGGTGAGTACTGATCAGGGCCTGGCGCTGATGCACGAACACTAGGGGGAGCCCTTGTACTCCCCAGCTGTTCAAAAAGAGCATCGTTCTCCTCTGGATGGGAATGGGTAACCAAGAACCCTCCCCTTCCCACCGTTGACCCGATCCTAGGATAAAAGCGGAAGATAATGGATGGATGGATGGAATTCAATGGAAACGAGTGAGAATTTAATTTAATAGAATCCTTGAGAGGAACAACGAGAAAAAAAAAAAAAAAAGGTGTACATAGCAACACCCTGGATACTGAAAAAACAAGAGGGTTAATACATCACAGCTCCATTAGTGGGTCCAACAGGATCCCGGTCACGCCTCACTGAACCCACCGTCCACTCAGTGTGACAGGTCACTAAACCTCTGCCGAAAGCGACACCTGACAAACCGGGGGACACACACCGCCAAAGAGCAGCCAGAAACGGCCGAGATAAGGACTTTATTTGCTGCTTCCATTGTTCGCGAGATCAGGAGGTGATAAAAGTGAATAGTCTGTGCTCCCCCCCCCCCCCCACCACCCCCCACCACCCCCGTTAGTTAAAAACACATTCATTCACACAGGATCCAACAGGCCCATTGTGTGGGCAAACTGTTGACGTCACGCCGAAGCAGACCCGCGGTGACTCCGCCTCCAAATGGGAAACAATAAAGGAAAGGCTTATTCCTCCGGCCGGCCGGCCGCAGAACCCCCCCCCCCCCCCGCCCCCCCACCCGCCGTTTACGGTTCGAAGACACGATGCCGGCGTCGGACGGCCTCGTCAGTCGCACCGTTCGGATCCGGGCGGCGTGATCGTTACCGGCAGACGCCCGGGGGGGGGCCCGCAGCCGACACATGAAGCGGATGAGGCCTGACGCGGGGATTGAAGCGAGCGCCTCGTTTACGGCTGCGGGCGAAAACGGGGAAGCGGTGCGGCCGGCGGGCGCTACAGATTAAGCGGCATTCCTGTGGGCGAGTGACTCATGACGACTCCTTGACAGTTTACTCATGTACCTGAACTAAGCCTTCAGAGGAACTGACAGGAATCCAGGGCTGCAGGGCAGGAGGTAGAGCACGGAGGGTAAACCGGCGGAAAGATCAGACGCCTTCGCCTGTAACGCATCGGAACGGAGCGCGTTTCTTAAAACGCGCCGATGCGCCGTCCATAAATAACCCGGCTGCTCGACGGCAGACGGCAGGCTGGAAGCAGGTACATTTTATTACCGTGAGCCCTTATCTGCCTGGCGGGGCCTCGTAGACCACGTCCATACCCCCCTTTTCCTGCCCAAAACAAACTGAATGAGGGCAAATAGGTTATTAATCATTAACTTGACATCAATAAGACCCAAACCCGAGCACCTCCTCGTTTTATTAACGTTTCCTTACTGACTTTTTTCTTTTTTTTTTTCGGGAAGGACCATTTTCCCTGCTTTTGGTTCCAGAATGCTTTAATGTGGACACGCACTTCAGTGCCCTACATCCATCCATCCATTATCCTCCGCTTTATCCAACCAGGGTTGGGGGGGGGGGGTGGTTCCCCATGCCCATCCAGGGGAGAACGTTTCGGGCGCGGGCCAGATACACCCGGGACAGGATGCCAACCTATTACTGGGCAAACACGCACTCACTCACACACACACAGGTTTGGCATGTTCTCCTCTCAGCGCTAGGGATTCCCGGTTCGAATCCCAATCTGGGTGGAGTTTCCATGTTCTCCCCATGTCCTCGTGGGATCCCTCCGGGTTCTCCGGTTTCCTCCCACAGTCCAAAAACCTGTCTCAAAGTCGATTGAATTCTCCAAATCGCCCCATATAGAGAGTGTGTGTGAGTGAGTGAGTGAGCACAGTGATAGATTGGCGCCCTGCCTGGGGGCCCCGCCCGAAACGTTCTCCCCTGGATGGGCATGGGGAACCCCCCCTCGACCCTAATAGAGGATAAAGCGGAAGATAATGAATGGATGACATTATTGTTCCATATCTTCTCTTTGCGGTTGATTATTAAGTTGTATATTGAGAGAATAAAGCGCCAGCATTTTTATTGAGGCCGAGCATCCCGCCACAGGTGCCAAAGCCGAGGGCCGAGGGAGGAACACCCTGCACCTGGGAACCAGCTGCTCGCTCTCCTCCCGTTCTCCTGATGAACCGGAGTCACGCACTCTGCGGGGCAGAGCCGCAAACACGGACTCCCCGCCGGAGCCCGACACTGCGCTGGAAAACGTGCAGCTGCAGTCGTCCACCTGCCGCTCTGTTCTCCGCCGTGCTCGCATGAGTAAGAGGGCGAGAGAACGTGTGAGCGGCGGTAACCCAATATGACCTGCGGAACCCCGCCGCGTAATCACACGACATGCCCTCGCGCTCAGACACTCATCCATTGATGCACTTCATCAGGGCGCAGGATCCAGGCAGGATACAACAGGTACGTTACCCGTTCCCTTGTGGTTTTGTTTTTCCAAAAGCCAGCGGGACGCCTCCCACCACCGAGCCCTGACCTCTGAACAGCACCGCGCGCCTCGTTGTGCAAACGCAAACATGACTGAGCAACGGCACACAGGCTGCAGGTTGCAAAACACTTTCCAAATTAAGTCCACAGATGGGCGGAGCTTACTGGAATCGAGCGGGAATTCGTCTCAGTCGGGGCTTTGCTCAAAAGGTCCACGTTGGAAACTTTTGGTAGGGCTCGGGGTTTGAACCTCCAACCTTCAGACCGATGGTCCAACCTCTCTTTCATTGGCCGAGGGACTCAGAATTTAAAATTCAGCTTTTTTTTTTTTAAGAATGTGGATAAAAATCCACAAATAAACAAGAGAAGAGAACATACAAAAGCTACATCAGAGAATTAGGCCAAAGAGCTCATTGTTGTAACGTGGGCGCGCCACCACTGCGCCACCATGTGACTGTAAACGAGCAATGCAGTATGAAATGAGGCGGAATCGAATCTTTAGGCCATGAGTTCGGTTCTTTAGACCATCGGCGTGACCAGCAGGACTTTCGCTGAAGTAACAAGTCAAGTTTACTTTAGTTGCATTTATGGATTATCGCATTCTGTTTGTGGGTGGCTTAGTGGTTGAGCATGTTCTCCTCTCAGCACTAGGGATTCCCGGTCCGAATCCCAATCTGGGTGGAGTTTCCATGTCCTCCCCGTGTCCGCGTGGGTTTCCTCCGGGTTCTCCGGTTTCCTCCCACAGTCCAAAAACATGGATCAGGGTCGATTGGCGCCCGAAACGTTCTCCCCTGGAGAACTGTAACCGTAACCCCCCCCCCACCCCCCCCTTAATCTCTATATACAACGAATGCATCATGATGTCTCTTAATTAAGCTCTAAATCTGGAGACACCACGCAGACGTGACGCCAACATACATCTGATGGCTCGTTATAATTAATAATAACGTCCTTATATGTGCTCTTAATATGTAAACGATCAGAACCCCCCCCCCAGAATCATATTACAACCTGCAATCAATCAGGCCTCGGATTTTAAACCCAATTTAAAAGCAATCAGCATTTGCTGCCTGATCAATTCTAATCAGATGATAACTCTGACTTTAAAATGTGTCCGATTGCGACGTTCGCCCTCGAGTCCCGCGTCCCTGACAAAAGACCCGGGTCCGACTTCGGTCATCCTTATGCGTCCGCATGAGTAAATAATATCGCTGAGCGGCGGCGACGTATGGGATCGATCATGTTTAAAAGGCCCTTCCTCTCCGTCACGAGGGGAAAAGCTTTTAACCGAGCAGAACATATTTCCACACGGCGATCAGAAACACTTTGCATCCGGGATCTGGGCGCAGGCCTGGAACGGCGCGGCGCGGGTTTTGAAGGCGTGTGTATATTGCGCTGATAAGGAGCGATAAAAGCAACAAGTCTGCTCATGCAGCATATGCTGGACGTGATGTAATAAACCTAACCGATGGAGCCAAGAAGGTGCCACGAGTATAAAAACACAGGGATGCTCTGTTACACGAACCCTGAAGCTTCTTTAAACACCGGCGTGACGAACGGCTCGTCTGTATCTCTTCCGGGGGTAATATATGAGACAGGGCACTTATCTGGTGTCATTAAAAGCGATTTTGGCCCGGCTACATCCCTATAACGAAAACTGATAGACGCCACGCCGATACTGAGCGGATGACAATGTTTAGAGCAGGACAAACGCAGAACTCAAACACTGGAGGGGAGTCTGCAGCTCTTCTGATGTGACGGGTGGGAGGCACTTTGTAAGTTTGGACACATGAAGCCATGTGGCACGAGGGAACCGGAACAGCTGAGAGAGCAGAAGGGCACGGAACGCTCTTTCGCAAGTCCATATGCACCGCTTTAACCAAACCGGTGTGTCCGGTGGCTGCCAGACACAAAGGACACCTGCCGGGGCATTTGGGGTCCCAGTCTGTCCACAGAACGCAGATTCAGATAAGATAGCGGCGACAGATTTACACGTCTCTCGTGTTCTTTTCGAGTCACGATGGTTCCCGTAGCCCGAGGCCTGAGAGCAAACACCCCTCCAAGGTCTATTGTAAAAAAGTAACTTGTGCTGGCTATAAAGTTAATGACCACCTTGAAACTGCAAACGGCACGGCTGATTAGTGGAGCTGGTCCACTTTATGTTTGCTGGAACCTATCCCGGTGCTCGCGGAGCAAAATATGTGCCCTACTGAGCGGGTAAACAAACATATTTTCCCCCTTAGGAAATTTATTATCGGTTTAACAGACCAGACCAGTGGGAGAAAATCACGTAGATCTGAGGAGAACATGCAAATGCCCGCTGGTGCCCCTTTTTGCCACATACGATTAAATACCCTACCAGCTCCATTTGAGCTCATCAGTAAGAACCTCATTTTCGATTTTCATGACGGAAGCGGGACGCCTGGGCCCGAGCCCCCGAGATTCTCTGTCAATTAACCCCAATATTATTATTATTTTTATATATTTATTTTATGCCTTTTTGCACAAAAAATTAAAATTAAAATTAAAGATTTTAACATTCTGCTGCTCTCACTCTCACTGTATAACACAAACTCTAAAATATTTTACTACTACTGTTACCAATCATTCATTCATTCATTCATTATCTCCCGCTTTATCCTCTATTAGGGTCGCGGTGGGGTTCCCCATGCCCATCCAGGGGAGAACGTCTCGGGCGCTGGGCAGATACACCCAGGACAGGGCGCCAATCCATCGCTGGGCACACACTCACTCACACAGACACTCTCTATATGGGGCAATTTGGAGAACTCAATTGACTTGATCCATGTTTTTGGACTGTGGGAGGAAACCGGAGAACCCGGAGGAAACCCACGCAGACACGGGGAGAACATGGAAACTCCACCCAGATGGGGATTCGAACCGGGAATCCCTAGTGCTGAGAGGAGAACGTGCTAACCACTAAGCCACCGTGCCGCCCCTATTATTTTATTATTATTAGCATTATTAATATTACTACTACTACTTATTATTATTGTTATTGTTATTACTACTAAAGTTATTCCAATATTACTGTTACTATTTAAATCGCATTTACATTGCTTTTCATTATTACTACATAATTATAGTATTTAAACATTTTTACCGTTGAATTCCGATAGATCACACTGCATTTCACTTTCTTGCTTTATGTCTTAATGTCATAACTGTCTTGTAACCGAGGGACAGCGAGGAACGTAATTTCGATGACTTTGTATGTATAGAACATGTGAAGGAATTGACAATAAAGCCTACTTTGACTTTTGACTTTGACAATAGGAGGGCGTTCAAGAGACCAGACTTAGAAAGACTTAGAAAGACTTAGAAAGACTTCCGGATGCCAACATCCATCACCATATCCACAGTTCCCGAGGTCTGAACGTCTAAATATTAATGCATGTTTATAACAAGCCATTAGTATTCATTTAAAACCATGCAGACTGAATGAGAAGCGTGAGACGCGATGCACTCCGGAGAGCAGCACGCCTGCGTTTATCGACAGGCTCCTCAGAGAGGCATCGGCAGTGGAACCCACGGCGTTATCGATCCCCGTGATTTAGTGATTGATCCGATCCATGCTGATGGATGAGCAGGGCAGGGAGGCAGCGTCGTGATTTATGGCGGCACTGAAGTCGAGAACCTGTGACTCTGTGTTCGGAGGCTGGGTTCACGCCGCGGTTCCTTGAAAGAAAGCGAACGATCCCTACAGACACTCTCAAATGTCATGGACGGATTGGAAGCTGTTCCAGATTCAAAGGGATGACCACCCCAACGTGACCCCCACACGTGACTGACCAAAACATCCGCTACACACTTAACACACCGCCGAAATGTTTTTGGCCGTGTGGCTCCTGTCGTCCTTCCTACATACAACTCTTCAATTAAATAAAGTGGCAGAATCCATAAACAGCTGGACCGTATGGGGCAAAGAGCTTTACAACATGCCCCTAAGGCCACGGGCTGACAGCACAATTGGGCCTAGAATTTATGTGGGTTCTAATAAACTTCCACTTTAAACCCATCCATCCATTATCTTCTGTTTTATCCTGTACTAGGGTCGCGGGGGGGGTTCCCCATGCCCATCCAGGGGATACAACGTTTTGGGCGCTGGGCAGATACACCCAGGACAGGGGGGCAATCTATCACAGGGCATACACTCACTCACACAGGCACACTCTATATGGGTCAATTTGGAGAATTCACTTGACCTTGATCCATGTTTTTGGACTGCGGGAGTAAACCGGAGAACGCGGAGGAAACCCACGCGGACACGCCGAACATGCCGACTCCACCGGACGTCAATTTGTTACTTTTGACATTTTCTAAAGCATTAGTAAACTGACGAGTGGTCACCTGGTTGTAGGACTTTGCCGCGGGGCCGGTCAGGTGGTAGAGCGGCTTCGTGTGCCCCTGCGTCATGAAGTCCCTGAAGAAGTTGTTGATTTCGGCGATGGAGATGACGCAGACGGTGGAGCTGGCCGTGGGCTCGGGGGAGTCGGGCTTGCTCTCGGCGAACGCGGCGAACAGCACGTCCTCGTCCTCCCGCTTAAAGTTCATCTTCCTGCGCAGGTCGCTTCCCACTTTGGCCACGTGCGCCGCCTGCAGGACGTTGAAGACGGTCTGCGTGGAGCGCCTCCTCCTCCTCCGGCCCTTTTCCGAGTAGATGCATTCGAAGGGCATCTCCACGTAGTGCTGCAGCTCCAGGTCCGAGCCGCACATGCGTACGATGCGGGTGTGGAAGGCCTTGGAGCTGCTGCTTTCTCTCTGAACGGTCAAGAAGTAAACGTACGGGCCGCTTTTAAACGAGTACACGTAGCGCAGCGGATAGCTCCCTCGCAGCGCCCCCGCCAGGTCCATGTAGGACTGCTCCGAGACGAACTCGAAGCGGTCCTGGGTCTCCCACATCTTCCGCACCGAGATGGTGTGGTGGAGGCGCGGCGACGACGGCGACGATGTCTCGAGAGGCTCGGAGTTGGCGACGAAAAACCTCACCACGCCCCCGGACTCCACGTTGACGACCCGGGAGCCGGCGGGCCCCGCCACGTAGCGGCTGCCGTCCTTATTGTGCGAGCCCATGCAGTACACGTCGATGCCCAGCAGCCCGTCCTCCAGCAGGTGGCGACTACAGACGCCGTCGCCGGCCGTCCCACAGCTGAAGAGCTCGGGGTCGTAGTAGTTCTCCACGAACAGGGCCATGCTGGTGTCGTTGGCGCTCGCCGGCCACGCCGCGTCCCTGCAGCCCTCGCAGGCGCCGCACCGCGGCCTTTCGTACGCGGGGCCGCCGGTCCTGTACTCGTCCGTCTTCTGGAGGTCTCCGGACAACGCGTAAAGAATGTTCGTGGCCCCCGCGTACACGCTCTCATTGAAAACCAGAAGCTTTTGGACAGGTGCGTCCGCCACGAAGCGGGGGAGGTCATAAGTCACCGAAAGATTAAGCCGTGAGATTTCTCTCGGTTCTCGGCACTGCCCATTAATAAGCCACCAAAGCGTCTGGAGAATGAGGAGAATGCGGGCGACGCCGCGCCTCATTTTGACGCCTCGCAGGAAAGAGCTGCAAAGAAACAGATCTGTAAGTAAAGCAAATAAACCTCATGTTTAAACAATTCATTCATTCATTCATTATCTCCCGCTTTATCCTCTATTAGGGTAGCGGGGGGGGGGGGTTCCCCATGCCCATCCAGGGGAGAACGTTTCGGGCGCTGGGCAGATACACCCAGGACAGGGCGCCAATCCATCGCTGGGCACACACTCACTCACACAAACACACTCTCTATGGGGCAATTTGGAGAACTCAATTGACTTGATCCATGTTTTTGGACTGTGGGAGGAAACCCACGCCGAGAACCCGGAGGAAACCCGCGCGGACACGGGGAGAACGTGGAAACTCCACCCAGATGGGGATTCGAACCGGGAATCCCTAGCGCTGAGAGGAGAACGTGCTGAGAGGAGAACGTGTGTGTGTGTGTGTGTGTGTGTGTGTGTGTGTAGCTGTCATCGCAGCTCAGTTTGTTGAATAGGACTTCACGTGATTTGGGATCCTATTATTGAGAGTTTGTGCCAATTCAGTCAAAGAGCAATGAAATCGGACTCTGTGTGACCGTTCCAGTTTAACCCAAAGCTGTTGAGTGGACTTAAGGTCAAAACTCCGTACAGGTGAACGGAACTCATCCGCAAACTCAAAAATAAAATAAAAAAATATAGTAGATATAAATAATATAACCCGTGTAATAAGGTCGAGATGATAACTGTGTTGTTTAAACAGTACATTCATTCATTCATTCATTATCTCCCGCTTTATCCTCTATTAGGGTCGCGGTGGGGGGGGTTCCCCATGCCCATCCAGGGGAGAACGTCTCAGGCACACACACTGGGCACACACTCACTCACACAGACACACTCTATATGGGGCAATTTGGAGAGCTCAATTGACCTTGATCCATGTTTTTGGACTGTGGGAGGAAAGCGGAGAACCCGGAGGAAACCCACGCGGACACGGGGAGAACATGGAATCTCCACCCAGATGGGGATTCGAACCGAGAATCCCTAGCGCTGAGAGGAGAACATGCCAACCACTAAGCCACCGTGCCGTCCTTGTTATTTATCATTATTTAGTAAAAATAATCCATTATCTCCCGCTTTATCCTCTATTAGGGTCGCGGGGGGGGGGGGGGGGGGGGTTCCCCATGCCCATCCAAGGGAGAACGTTTCGGGCGCTGGGCAGATAGACCCAGGACAGGACGCCAATCTATCACTGGGCACACACTCACTCACACACACTCTATATGGAGCAATTTGGAGAATTCAGTTGACCTTGATCCATGTTGGGATTCGAACCGGGAATCCCAGGCACTGAGAGGAGAACATGCCAACCACTAAGCCACCGTGCCGCCCCAATATAATAATAATAGTTAATAATAGTTAATAGCAAATTCAATTGACTTGATCCATGTTTTGGGACTGTGGGAGGAAAGCGGAGAACCCGGAGGAAACCCACGCGGACACGGGGAGAACGTGGAAACTCCACCCAGATGGGGATTCGAGCCGGGAATCCCTAGCGCTGAGAGGAGAACATGCTAAACCACTAAGCCACCGTGCCGCCTGCATCATACTAATATTGCAATATTTGTATTTTTTATTCTTTATCTTCCACTAGTGTCACTTCTGGTGTGGGGGTTCCTTATGCCCATCCAGGGTAGAACGTCTCAGTAGAACATTTCGGACAGGACACCAGTCTATCGCTGGGCACACAGTCACTCACACAGACACACTCTATATGGGGCAATTTGGAGAATTCAATTGAACTTGATCCATGTTATTGGACTGTGGGAGGAAAGCGGAGAACCCGGAGGAAACCCACGCGGACACGGGGAGAACGTGGAAACTCCACCCAGATGGGGATTCGAACCGGGAATCCCTAGCGCTGAGAGGAGAACGTGCTCAATATTTAAATAACGTCCTAAGAAATGTAAATTAAAGCCCACACACACACACACAAATAAAAACAGATCTGGGGTTTAGTTCTGCTGAAATAACAGGGATGAGTCCGGCCCTCGAGCCGCCGTGGCATGAGATCACCGGCGGACCGGCGGCCTTTTTTTAAACACAGATGCATCTAGCATTGAGCTCGCTTTGAACCCGCGAGCCTGTAATCCGGCAGCGACTCCGGGCCCGACCGCCGTTAACATAATGGGGCAATGTGAAATGTCCGAGCGGCATTCATGTGGTCGCGCAGTAGTGGAAATGAATCACTGCGACGGCAGTCGGCCGAAAATGCACCGCAACGGCAAGGCTAACTTTAGAAAGCCCTCGAGGGAGCGGTTGATAAACTCAATTAGGGCCAGCAGACGCTGGAGAGGTGATTTATCTTCGGTGGGCTTAAACGCTTTTCATCTCGGAAGGTCCGCTTTGAAGACGGAGACGTCCAGGGACAGAGGAAACTCCACGGCTGTCTAAAGACAATTTAGGGTTCTGACTGTATCTGCAGCTGACTTTAGCAGGTTCTCTAAAGCAGCTGATGTATTTATGTTTTATGTCCTGTTTACATTCATTCATTCATTCATTATCTCCCGCTTTATCCTCTATTAGGGTCGCGGGGGGGTTCCCCATGCCCATCCAGGGGAGAACGTTTCGGGCGCTGGGCAGATACACCCAGGACATGGCGCCAATCTATCACTGGACACACACTCACTCACACAGACACACTCTATATGGGGCAATTTGGAGAACTCAATTGACTTGATCCATGTTTTTTGGACTGTGGGAGGAAACCGGAGAACCCGGAGGAAACCCACGCGGACACGGGGAGAACATGCAAACTCCACCCAGATGGGGATTCGAACCAGGAATCCCTAGCGCTGAGAGGAGAACATGCTAAACCACCAAGCCACCGTGCCGCCCTCAATACGTTTTCATATTGCCTTTTGAAGAGCTCTTACATGTTTATTATGAATGATGTGTAAGGAGGGCTTAGTGGTTTGGCATGTTCTCCTCTCAGCGCTGGGGATTCCCGGTTCGAATCCCAATCTGGGTGGAGTTTGCATGTTCTCCCCGTGTCCGCGTGGGTTTCCTCCGGGTCTCCGGTTTCCTCCCACAGTCCAAAAACATGGATCAAGGTCAAATGAGTTCTCCTAATTGCCCCGTAAAGAGTGTGTTTGTTTGAGTGAGTGTGTGTCCAGCGATAGATTGCCCCCCCCCCACCCCAGTCCTGGGTGTATCTGCCCAGCGGCCGAATCGGATTGGGAATCGCATTCGGTTCATTATGCTGAACGTTTTCACAATGTTTCCTGAACAAACAGTTCGGAGCTTCTGACTAACACACACACACACACACACACACACACACACACACACACACACACACTGACGGGACAGCGCGAGGATCGTCAGATTTGGGAAACACACTCATTAGTTCGCTGCTATAATGTTTACGTGCCGTCATGGTAACGGAGAGAAGTTCGCGAGAACCACGAAACAGCCTTCGTGACTAAAACCAAACTAATTATAAACTAATTATAAAATAATTATAAACTAATTATAACAAACACAACGACAACCGAAGCCCGCGTTTAAACGCTCACCTGGACAAGGAGACGGACTGCGTTTCAGCGCCGGACGGACGGACGGCCGGACAGACGCACGGACAGACGCACGGACAGACGCACGGACATCACCTCTTCAGTCGACGCGGCGGTGCTTTGAACTTTTCGGAGCTCGGAGCCGAACGACGTCCCGCGGCGTCCCTCGGCTCGGTGTGACGTCACGCCGTTGGTTCTCCGCAGACGGGCGTCCTCGGTGCTGTTCACGCGGGAGCGCGTCGCGGCGGACTGAGACCCCGATGCGCGCGAGGCTCCAGGTGAAAGCGCACTTTTCGGGACCGGGTGACGTCATGAGCCGCGTGGCTCGCCGATTGGCCGAATCATAATGGCATTAGAAATAACGACGATGACGACAATAAACGCTCAGTTAACTGCGCAGAGGGTTGTTTATTTTTATTTTTTTTTACCTTTAGCCATGCCAATCGAGCCTGACTAATATATATATATATATATAGTATATATATATATATATATATATATACATATATATTTACACACACACACACACACACATATATATATATATATATATATATATATATATATATATATATATATATATATATATATATATATATATATATATATATATTCATTCATTCATTATCTCCCGCTTTATCCTCTATTAGGGTCACGGTGGGGTTCCCCATGCCCATCCAGGGGAGAACATCTTGGGCGCTGGGCATATAGACCCAGGGCACCAATCCATCGCTGGGCACACACTCACTCACACAGACACACTCTATATGGGGCAATTTTGAGAATTCAATTCACTTGATCCATGTTTTTGGACTGTGGGAGGAAACCGGAGAACCCGGAGGAAACCCACGCAGACACGGGGAGAACATGGAAACTCCACCCAGATGGGGATTCGAACCGGGAATCCCTAGCGCTGAGAGGCGAACGTGCTAAACCACTAAGCCACAGTGCCGCCCTATATATATATAATTAAAGATCAAGATTTAATATTTATTTTCATCATGTAAATGTCTGTATTTATGTTTCATGTAGCCTCAGTCTAAAACTCAGCGTTACTTATTTTTAGAATTCAAACCTACCACTTAGTTTAAAAATCCAGGTTCCAAACTGCCCTCAGTTGCCACTTTATTAGATACAACCTCCCCGTTTCTGCACTTATTGTGCATCTCATCAGCTGCACTAACCATCAGGACGTTGAGTTAATTACAGACTGTAGTCCATTGGTTTCGCTGCATACCCTGATAGTCTCCTTAAAATGCCCCACAGGACCCACACAGATCAGCAAGACAGCACATTAAAGGTCTTTTTTTTTTCCCTGACAGGAACAGATACAAATAATACAGGGGAGTATCTTCCGTGTACCTATCCACTCAGTCAGAGGGAGAACATGCAAACTCCACACAGTGGGAATCAGGCTTCGAACCCTGGACCTACCACAGGCCTGTGAAAGGAAGCACTAACCACTGTACTACTGCCCTTTTTTGTGGTGGTCCAATTGGGGGCGGGTGGGGGGGGGGCAAAACAGTATGCAGAGGAACAGATGTGCATTTACAAAAACGATAAGAGGAAATGATGAAATGGACAATGAGGCCGGTGGGTGTGTGGTGTAATTTAAATCTAATTACTATAAAGTGTTCATTAAGTGTTCCTTTACATTTACAGACGAACTGTTATGTTTTATTAAGTCTAAAAGGGGAAATGTTTCCACATGGGACAGAACATTAAAAGAACATACCAAAGTCCACAAATGGACAGTCCATTTTTTAACATTATAATCATATTAATGCTAGGGATTCCTGGTTCGAATCCCCATCTGGGTGGAGTTTCCATGTCCTCCCCGCGTCTGCGTGGGTTTCCTCCGGGTTCTCCGGTTTCCTCCCACAGTCCAAAAACATGGATCAAGTGAATTGAATTCTCAAAATTGCCCCATATAGAGTATGTGTGTGTGTGAGTGAGTGTGTGTCCAGCGATGGATTGGCGCCCTGTCCTGGGTCTATCTGCCCAGCGCCCAAGACGTTCTCCCCTGGATGGGCATGGGGAACCCCACCGCGACCCTAATAGAGGATAAAGTGGAAGATAATGGATTATTTTTACTAAATAATAATAAATAACAAGGGCGGCACGGTGGCTTAGTGGTTGGCATGTTCTCCTCTCAGCGCTAGGGATTCCCGGTTCGTATCCCCATCTGGGTGGAGTTTCCATGTTCTCCTCGTGGCCGCGTGGGTTTCCTCCGGGTTCTCCGGTTTCCTCCCACAGTCCAAAAAACATGGATGAAGTCAATTGAGTTCTCCAAATTGCCCCATATAGAGTGTGTGTGTCTGAGTGAGTGTGTGCCCAGCGATGGATTGGCGCCCTGTCCTGGGTCTATCTGCCCAGCGCCCGAGACGTTCTCCCCTGGATGGGCATGGGGAACCCCACCGCGACCCTAATAGAGGATAAAGCGGGAGATAATGAATGAATGAATGAATTAGAACCGTTTCTAACTCCCCTCATAGCAGTGCCTATCATTATAGTGCAGTCTGTCAGTGTCTCCATGTCTTTCTGCTGTGTTTAATATCCACCACTGGGTCACCGTGAACGTCTCCGGACTCCCGATTGGATTCTGTCCGGCATCAATCATCAGTGCAATAGAAACGGTGGCACGAATTCCAGGACGAGTCTCCCTTCCAGTATCCTGGCCAAATACCCCCAACTTATACTGTGACATTGCCGCCCCAGCACCTGCCATCAGGCTTCAAAATCTGAGTTTCCACCACACGTTCCCATTTCAGGTCTTTCCTCAGAGGAGTGTGCAGTGCGTGTTACGGCGGAACGGGCTTCGATTCAGTTCCCTTCAAGAGACGCCATAAAGGGTCGCTTTTAAAAGCCCTGCCTCTGTGCGCAGCAGTACCAGCAGCAAATGCTCCCTAATGGAGACTAATAGAGCAGCACTTAAACAATAAACCCTAATTAATAGCGTGGACACGTGTGCAATTCCATTTCATCATAAAACAAAGAGCCATTTCTGTTCATCGCATGCTCTCTTCATCAGAATCAGTCGGCCTCAATCGCCGCTTCGAGGCAGCTGGACAATGAGTGTGTGTTGCACTCTAACAGTCTGGTTTGGAAACCGGAGGGAGGAAAAAGAGGAAAAAGGTCAGTGCCAAACCTCACTCAGCTAGCTGTGCAGAGAGAGTGTGTGTGTGTGTGTGTGTGGCATTCAGGAGCTATGACACACTGGACAAATATGATGGACAAATATGATTCACTCATTCACCCACACTGCGCCACCTGTCGCAGCCTGCAGTTCTTTATCAGGCATGTTTCCTGTTTTCAACTTCACATTTCACAAATATTTGGAAAGGCCAGTTAGCCATTTGGTCCCTGACTCTTTGTCCCGAAACCACGCCGAATTCAACCCAGTTTCACCCTCATGACTCCGACTAGTGGCGATGTCACCGCACTACAGCCCCATAATTACCCCCTCACCCCTTCCCCCCCCTCTCCCCCCCAGCCTGTCCCAGTCCCGGCTTTAATCTGAGTGAACAGAACGAAGACCACGAG